>JAEQML010079056.1:0-12154 GCA_016904865.1 Pissodes strobi | reverse complement strand
AACACGATCTCTCACGCGTATGACGTCATGAATGTGGCAAATGTAGCATGCACTTTTTCACGATTTTAGGCCATATACTAGAAAGACAGAAACATTTTTAATGTTAAAATGCATTTTTAGATTGTCAGACATGCAGAATTGATTGGTTAAAACAAAAGTTCCGATATAATAATAATAAAAATTTTTCCCGTATGTGGCCAATATTCTGGCGGACACTGTATAACATTAGTTGGATTTAAAAAAGATTTAACTATAACCTTGTATCTGCCAGTTTTCAGATTTAATTGAATTTCATGCTCATTCGATTTTAAAATATGCAATAATTTTGGAAATAAGTGTGCTGGAATGTGCATTAAACAATATTTTTTATGCATACCTTTCAAAATCGTGGGGTAATTTAAATAATGATTTATCGCCACTGCTTCTAGTAGAACAATTCAAATAAAGGCACTTATAACCAGGCATTTTTTAAAGATTAATTATTTTTCGTAACGCTCTCGGACTAAACCAAAAGACTCGCGTGGCTCGCGTTTAGAATCACACTAGAGCTTGCCCTGACTATTTCTCGGGATGGCTGGCCATCCCAAGGAGGCGGAGCTTTAAACGAATTCTTGTTTCATGCGTTAGGCGGGAGGTTTCGCATCTGGTGTGGGTTTATCTGGGCCTATGTGTATATATGAACCTATATTATTATATTTTTATTTTGATATTGACAATTTTTGGTGAAATTTAGTAATAGAAATAATTAAAATGCCACAAATTATTTAAAATAAACAAGTAATTTTAAGTAACAAGGAAAATTATCAGGTGATAATTTTTCATCTACCTTTATCCTTGTTTTATCTCAAACATCATTCCATAACAATCTTTTTCACCGCCCAGTGTATATTTCGTTGTTTAGTTTTTTCCAAATAGAAATACATAAATTTTCTTTTAAATCAAACCGACACGACCTACCTAAAGTCTGAAAGTATTGCAAGTTCGACTTGTTATAAAATCTGACCCTACGACCCTGCTTGATATCACTATGAAGCTCTTATGTCATAATAAATTAAGATTAAGTATATGTATTGCGTATATACAGTGCCATTAGTCATTCGTATTTCCTACACTTTTTAATAGCAGTAATCAAAGTAATCAAAAGTAATCATAGTAACGAGTATTCTATTAAGGATTGGTACCGAATAATCAAAAGTAACGAAAGTTAACACCTCTATTATGGTCACCCAAATAATGGAAAGACAAAGCGTGTGACAGCAATTATCCTCATCTCTGTCGGCACAATCAACGACGCGTTTCGATCTGTATGTATCTCGCAAGGCCGAGTCAGTCATGTTGAAGACTGGAAGAGATGACGAATATTACTAAGCCCGCGTCTAAGAACAGATCGTGACGAGGCTCGGTAGTAAGATGATATTAATCGCATCAGACTTAGAGGCAAGCAAGTTGTTGGTACGATTAACATCTTACCTCGGCAGAGTAACTTCCGTCATCTTGTCACCATGCTGTATCGGCTTGACTAGATAAATACATCTCGATACGCGTCATCGATTGTGCCAGCAGAGATGAGGGAAAATGCTCATAGTTTACATGCTTAGGCTTTTCACAAGCGTCTAGGGCTCCTACTAACTTTTCGATGCGAAAGCCGTGGATATGCGTAATGGCGAAAGAAGAATAGGTATTATTATGGCTTTGCATGGCTCTCCGCTCGCTTCGCTCGGTACGGGGGCGCAACCAACAAGAACTAACCAAAACTAATCCAAGCCTTACCCAAAATTAAGAAAAAAAAAATGAATAAAAAGCAAACATAACCTTAAACAAAATAAACAAAACATGCGTAGCGACCGGCGGGAGTCGAACCCGCCGCGTACAAATGACATGCAGAACGTCTAACTACTACACCACCGAGGCGTTGTAAGCATTTCGCTAGACCGCAAAGACATGAAAAATCCGATTCATTCGACCAAAGAATAAATCGACCATTACGCATGCCCACGGCTTTCGCATCGGAAAGTTAGTAGGAGTGCTAGACGCTTTTAGGCGTTTCAGTTTTTATTTCTTTGGAACCCATAGTGCACCGTGTTCCTAAGTTTGTTAGAGCCATTATTTTCTTTGCTTTCAAATACTTTATTTTTCTTGCCTACTATCAAGATGCGGACGAACTTAGACAAAGACCTACGAATATTTGTACACGGTGATCATTTATAATGTCCCCCCCTCTTAACTTTTTTGTTTTTCACATTAGAGAAAAATGTTAAATACAAAAGTTGTGCAGAATAATGTAAGCTATTCGCAGAGCATATTTATATACATACAAGGTGTTGCAGAAATGAGTGACAGGTTAAAGTTATATTTTTTAAAATGAAACGCCCTGTATATTGTAATTTTTTTGGGATCTCCCAAGAATTCTGAATATTTTTTCTATAACATGTCCTATACCTAAATGTAATAGTTTTCGACATATTCGCATTTTAAATAGTGGTCTCGTATTTTAGTTGCCTAATTCACTGCCACCTAAGAACTGGAATCTAGAATATATATTTTTGAATGTAACCGCTTAGTTAAAATGCGAATATGTCGAAAACTATTACATTTAGGTATAGGACATATTATAGAAAAAATATTCAGTATTTTCAGAAGATTCTAAAAAATTAATAATATACAGGGTATTTCATTTAAAAAGATATAACTTTAACCTGTCACTCATTTCTGCAACACCCTATATAAATATAAATGTATTCTGCACAGTGATGTGAACTGGTAAATTACCGATAAATTACCGTGGTAATTTACGGTAATTTACTGTAAATAACCAGAAATTTATTACCGTAATTTACTGGTAATTAACATAGAAAATTACCGGTTCTTGTGCTAAATAATTAACGTTATTTACCGTAATTTACCGTTATTTACTGTATTTTGTTGTAATTTACCATATTTCCGTAAGCGACGTTTGTCAGCAATATGAGCAGTATGCGTTCGGGGATTTACTGCCGGCTGCCGGTTATTAGCCGGATCGGGATTTACTGTCGATTGTCGCGAATAATGTGAAGTTACATTGTTTAAAATATGTATTTCTCCGGCCTTAAGAATTAACAGTCGATGGTTTGGTTATAACTTATAGCGTAGTATACCTCCTAATATCGCTATATTAGGCGTTATTGGTTTTCATTCCAATCTTTATCGGAGTCTGAATATGAATCCGATTGTTCTGAAATAGATAGTGAAATTGACATAGATGAAATAAACTGCTGGCCATTTGCTTTCGAGCAAGGAAAATTTCGCCTAAATTTAAAACTAAATATTTTCTTAACCAGACATGATATCGACCTACGGTTTTAAATGATTAATAGACTTATCCCTTAGGAAAAACTTTTTAATGTTGGATTTTTTTTAAACTTTCAAGAAATATTATATACAGGGTGTGAAAGAAGACGCTGCTTTTTGCTTCAATTTCAATAGCATGTAACATTCACAATAATTTATTAAAATTTTGCCACTGTACGTCAATTGAATCACTGGTTCATAGCAAAGAAAGTAGTTTGGTTTAGTCAAATTTTTGATATCTGTTATATTTTAAGAGATATTGATTTTTTTGTAAAACCTTGATTTTTTCTACTTTTTGGTAGCTAGACCCCACTGTGCGTTATATCGTCCAAATTTTATAAGTGATTATCATTATACCTTACGAAAAGCTTTTTTATGTTCAGTAAAAGAATTGTACCTAAATGTTGTCATGTGCAGTGGCGTACTTTTAATCACTTATACTATGGTTTATTAGTATCTCACAATTTTTCCCGATTGTTTTGTATTGGAAAGTACTCGCCTCTAGATTTAGCAAGTTTTATCCTTATTTTTTTATTTTTTAATATTGCACTGTATCTACATGTATATTTTAGAGTGTCTAAAAAATTTTTTTAAAAATTTTAATTTTTTAATTTAAGTTTTGGAAAAATTTTATTTATTTATTTCTAATACAGCACTATTCCTAAAATTAAACTTGTTTTGAAAACCCTTAAAATTAAAGATCACTAGTTTGATGTGTTTGATTTTGCGAGCGAGTACTTTCCAATACAAAACAATCGTGAAAAATTGTGAGATACTTATAAACCATAGACATGTAGTGATTATAAGTACGCCACTGCACATCATAACAATTAGGTACAATTTTTTACTGAACATAAACAAGCTTCTCGGAAGGTATAATAATCACTTACAAAGTTTGCACGATACAACGCACAGTGTGGTCTAACTACCAAAAAGTTGAAAAAACAAGGTTTTACAAAAAAAATCAATATCTCTTAAAATATAGCAGATATCAAAAATTTGACAGAGTACTTTCTTTGCTATGCTCCAGTGATTCAATTGATGTACAGTGACAAAATTAAAAAAAATTATTATGAAAGTTACATGCTATTGAAATTGGAGCAAAAATCACCGCCTTCTTTAACACCCTGTATATAAAATTTTTTGACAGTTTAAAAAAAACCAACATTGGAAATTTTCTCTTAAGGGACAAATCTATTAACCATTAAAAACCAGAGATCGATATCATGTCTGGTTAAGAACATATTTCGTTTTAAATTTAGGCGAAATTTTTGTTGCTCGAAAGCAAATGGCCAGCAGTTTAGTTAATCTAGAGATCCCATTTAGTCCGGCTCATTGTGAAATGCACATATAAAAAAAATTTCTTATACTTAGTATTTACGTACGGGATCCCGCGTTTCCACAAACTAAAATTTTAACGTACTTACTTAAAAGGGCACTTAACCTAAATATTAACAAGTACGAGTTTAAGGATTTCTTAGATTGTACCTACGCTACAACAATTAAAATTTAGTTGATGGATACGGAGGTTTGTCATTCATTTTGGTATGTGTTGTTTGCGTTTTAAAATTAAATAATACTTAAGGAAAAAGCAATGCTTTATTCACAAACAAATGAAGCAACTCTTTGTCCTACACCAATACTTACACACACCGTAATTTAATTCCCAAGTGATAATTACGTGACTATGACAAGTTATATTTAAACATGTACAAGTACATGTTTCTTTGAAAAAATAGCAACTTTTATTTGTAAACTAGTGCACGCTGGGTGCAGTGGGTGCGTCTCTGTGTTTTTTTTCAAATGGACGTTTCCAAAGGACAGTAATATACATAATTTACATTAATTTACGAATGGAAATCATTATTAGTTTACTTGCAGTTTACGGTAAATTACAGTACTTTATTGTTATTTACTAAAAATATATTACGGTTATTTACCATAGTAATTTACGACACAAATTTATTACCACGGTAATTAATTTTGGTAATTAACACTCGTAAATTACCACCGTAAATAACCAAAAATATAAATTACGGTAATTTTACATCACTGATTCTGCAAATAGCTTAAATTATTCTGCACAACTTTTGTATTTAACATTTTTGTCCAATGTAAAATACAAAAAAGTTAAGAGGGGGGACATTATAAATGATCACCGGGTACAATATGCAAATGTGCACTCAAACTTAAAACATACACACCAAAAACAATTTTTTTTTGCAATAATCTGATACAAAAATTTCAGGATCTTATCGTTTCTTTAATTAAAAAAATACCATATCATAATAATATTTTTTAAGAAATAAGAAAAATTGAGAAATATTTCTGAAAAAAATATTCAAAACGGTCAAATGCAAGTTTTAGGGTTTAGGTATACCTATAATGTAGAAAAATGCCCTAGTAAATCAACTGAAGTTAACATTAGATTAAATTAAGTTTCTTTCGTTACCTGTTAAAATATATTCATAAGCTCTGTTCCAACTGACTATGAAAACCGTACATGGGACGGTCATTTCCAGTTGTATAATTCGTTTGTCAACATGACAGGATATTTATCGCCTTCAAAAGTGAAATTGTCAACTAGAAATGACGGTCCCTCGCACGGTTTTCAAGTCGGTTGGAACAAACCTAAAATGATACGATATCAAACTAGAGCCAAAATTAACTAAAGTAAAATGGAAAATAAAATATTTATTTAATCAGAAATATCGACATGATGGCAATGCAACTTCATACTACCAAAGACAATACTACTACGTTGTCTTTGATACTACACAATATAGTGACCATCACTTTCTGAATAATAAATCATTTCAATCTTATTAGCATAAAACACGGATTTCAACAAGTAACTTATATTTACCAGCATCTAAAATGAATTTATAAGATTGCCTATGTGAGGGGGCTTCTTTTATCCTCGCTCGAACTTTCTATAGGTCTCTTCTGAGGGTACTTCTAATATAGTCTACTAATTTGAATTTTTCCGACTGGTACTTTATGAGTTGAATTATACTTCCACAAAGTAAAACACCAGTTTAACATATTAACTTAAAAGTCGAATTATTATAGTATAGAGGCAATTTTTGTTTTTTACATGTCTCTAAATCCAGAAACCAATGTGTCGCTTTTTGGATTTAGCATGCAATTTATATATAGTATCAAAACAGTTTTGTTTAAACCACTGTTTATTTAAAACTCTACATTATTAGAAAGAAGTATTATTTATTATTTTGATCTCCAAGGGTCATTGGGATTCTTCCAATCATCCTTGTCATAATCCCATTTAGAAGCAAGTCCTTGTACAGGATTCATCTTCAAATCTAGCCATCTTCTGAACATGGCCTCCCTATGATCGTCTTGGAAACTTACAGGAAGTGGTTTGGCTCTGTAGACGGTAAGTTGCCAATAATAGAAGAGCCAGAACGCAGGCACGATCAGAAACAACACCGAGGCTGTAACAGACTTCCACTCTCCGTCGTTCGATACTTTCATTTCGGAAAACGTCTGACAAAAAGACGCCCTAAAATTAGAAAAGAATTGAAATAGTTATTTTTGTTACAAGTACCTAAAATGGAGTGTTTCAGGACGAATCATTGCTGTTTCCGGACGAGGCGTTAGCCGAGTCCGGAATAGCAGATGAGTCCTGAAAAACTTCATTTAGGTACGTGTGACAAACACAATTTTTTGTCATACGCTCTCAAAATTTAATTTTTATTTATACGCTTTTTGCAGTTCTTCAGAACGCCTAAATTTGCAAATTTACCATAATTTTTGAAATCATAATGTACGACAAAGTTAGCTTAGAATTTTATATCGTAGCATCTATTTGACAATTTTGTCATGCCATTCGAAATTTGACATTTAGACATATTCAGGAATTTTGGTATAGTCCGTAAAGGTTGCCATGACGACTTTTTGGGACTAGGCCTAAAAAGAAGCATTTTACGGACTCAAATGAGTCCGTAAAATAGCTATTTTTGGGAGCGTATGACAAAAACGAACATTTAGTCTCGTTTATGCAATTTAAACGAGATTGAAACACTACATATTTTTACTTCACTAAGCACAGTAACAAAAACAAATTTTGGTGGATAGAATACTTTTCCGTTAAATCAATATAGTAGATTTAAAATTTCTCGACCTAACTTTTGCCTCCAAAATTTATCTTTGTTCAAAATTTATATACTTAGAAAATGTGTAAGTTTTAAAAGCGAAGGGGCTTTCGAAACTGTGAACTGAGTGAGTATTTATTCTCCATGGCCAATGCCCAATGAAAACGAAACAGAGGCCTTTTCCAAGTATTTAACGTAAGTTTTTGGAAAAATCTTCGGATACCTCTATTTTGTTTGAGAGGGAATAGTTATTTGTTTTACTAGGCAGCAAAGTAGTAGATTGACTGCCGCGGCTGATAGTTCATAGCCGAGCGTAGCGAGGCTAGGAATTCACCTAAGGCAGTCAATCTACTTTGCTGCCGAGTTGAACATATAATTTTTTCTCCGATTGTTTATAATGATATATGTATATTGTATATTTGCAAATTATTACAATTCCCACAATCTTTTTATTTTTTCTATAGTGATAAATTAAGACAAAATTTGATAGAAATCGCAATTGTTCGAACGGTTGGTTGCTATGGAAATATATATGTCCATAATAATTATAGTTTGATAACTTATGTCAAACGTTTTATTCCCATGGAGACTAATCACTTTGCTGCTTGGACAGGAAAAGTAATACTTTGCTGATTGATATGTGTCTGCAAAATTAATATTTGCTGTTAAGCGGAGAAAATAGTTATTTGTTTTACTAGGCAGCAAAGTAGTAGATTGACTGCCGCGGCTGATAGTTCATGGCCGAGCGTAGCGAGGCTAGGAATTCAGCTAAGGCAGTCAATCTACTTTGCTGCCGAGTTGAACATATAATTTTTTCTCCGATTGTTTATAATGATATATGTATATTGTATATTTACAAATTATTACAATTCCCACAATCTTTTTATTTTTCCTGTAGTGATAAATTAAGACAAAATTTGATAGAAATCGCAATTGTTGGAACGGTTGGTTGCTATGGAAATGTGTATGTCCATAAATTATAGTTTGACAACTTATGTCAAACGTTTTATTCCCATGGAGACTAATCATTTTGCTGCCTAGGCAGCAAAGTACGTACTTTGCTGCCTGGACAGGAAAAGTAATACTTTGCTGATTGATATGTGTCTGCAAAATTAATATTTGCTGTCAATTGGAGAAAAACATTTTTTGTCAAAATTGGAATTTTACGCACCCCTCTCGGAGGGGTGAGTGTAACCCCCCAGAATTAAGATAGCGAGTGGTGCCTTGTTTTAAAAGTATTTTTATTCATTTTACAGACTTTTCGTTTTTTTCATTAGTCGATTCTATTGAGAGATATTTGATTTCAAATTTCGATTGGTCCGATTGGGATAATGAAAACGAAACAAGGCCGATTTGTAATAGTTATCCTTTGAAAGAAAAGTCGCTCAGACCCGCCGATTTTTATTTCGAGTGGGAAATCTTTCACGCATATCTTCAACCTTGTCCCTTCAACCGTCCCGGAGGAGTGAAATCCTTTAAATCTGAATTGGCGTTAGGACTCAAGCGATACCTCATTTGAAAAGTAATCAATTTTTCTCTTCAACGCTTCCTACTTTTTAAATTTAATGTAAAAAATATCCAGAAAAGACGTTTTAAACTTAATAACAAGTCAACATGAAGAAAGTTAGGTTTTATCAACTTTTAACCGAAATTCTTGTAATGACATTATTTATGGGAAAGAGAGTTATTTTAAATACGCCTATAAGTTTATGATCTTACAAAGAGGGAATAATGAAAAAAAATTGCATGCAAAATTTTTATTCTACTTTTTACTTTAACAGGTGTTCAAAATGTTGGCCTTCAAAATGTTCTTCTTCCATACAGTAATAGAGGTTCGTTCAAAACGGTTTCGGACGTTCTGAAGTATTTCAGGTGTAATATTCCGACATTTCTCAATAATCCGTTGATGTAAATCATCTAGAGATGTTGGTTGAGTTTTATACATTTTAGTCTTTAAGTGACCCTACAAAAAATCTAATGGACTAAAATTTTATGACCTTGCGGACCACTTCAGTGATCCTCTTTGGCCGATCCATCTACCAGAAAATGTTCATCTAAATAATTCGTAATACATTTCAATTATTATCGATACTCTTTCCACAGTTGAATAAACCATTTTGATCAAAATAATAAACCGAAATAGTACCAGTAACAATACTGTGATATGTTAAACGTAGATAAGTGGAATTATTTATTATTTCTACTTTCAGAGGAATATAAAAAATAATGCGATAAATTTTTTATTACAAGCATCGAATTCTGCAGTAGAAAAAATATTAAGTTGTAAATAAACAAGTAAAGTAATTTTCTGATAAAAATGGTGCGAATTACACTATGAAAAAATTGAATGAAAACTTAAAAAAGCATTTTGTTCGTTTATTGTCCATTTTTTTAACGTGTTTTCTCGGAAACTACTGCATCAAATTCAAAAAACTATGAATCGTTGAAAATCAAAATCGATGGCTTTTAATCTCATTTAAGCTCATTATTATCAATATACCTTTAAAACCCACTTTCCGTATTTTAATTCTGGGAGTAACACTCGCAAACAAAATCGGCATGTCCGAGGATTTTTCCGACAACATACTTTAAATACTCGTGCTTCGTTTTCATTGGGCCACCCCGCATACAGGAGGATCCATATGACAAAGGAAGTGTCACATGATTTTGCCAAGTTTATGAATTATTAGCTATGCAATTTTAATTATTACTGAAGTAAAACAAGATTTACATTTACAAAAAGCAGGTAGGGGAAATATGTCGTTTGAAAATAAATTTTGGGATATTTCGTTCTAATAATTCGCAAGGAATTTTCACTTATAACGAAACAGATTTTATCGTCCTATTTTAAATATCATAATACGCATTTACCAGCTTATTTTGCTGAATATTTCATTAAAAATTCAACCAGAGAAAAGGATTTTCTGTAGGGCCCCGCATATACGTAAACTGCAGACGCATAGGGTTCTGCCATAGGGCGACTTTAATATAAATGTTAGATATAATACCCTCGTTACGTTTCGTTTTCAAATATTTGAACACTTCATGCCTGAACCTCCGTCCGCTTCGGGGGCGCAACCAACAAAAACTAACCAAAACTAACCCACTGCATCGAAAACAACGCCCTATGGCGAGGTCCTATCGCGTCTGCAGATTACGTATATACGCCTCGGCGAGTGTATAGAGTTTAACTACCTGAACTACCTCTTGACTTGACGTGATTTATTTTGGTTATTTTGATACATTGAGCTACAAAACTTAACCTAAGTACGTCTTGTACGGCGGTGATATTTTATTATCTACTGGTAGTTTTGCCTGGCGTTGTTCAATCAACGCCGTGGCCTACTAAAATGACACCCATAGGGGGCTGTTGTATTAGTCTACTTAAAACTAAGGGCAGTAGTACTGCTGGCAACTTGTACATTACGTGGGAATACCCTTCAATGTCGCTGCGTTCTGAATTAGCCGGAGCTGGAGCTAGAGAGTGCATTCTTACGTGTGATATTTTATTATAGGGTTGGTTATGCATGGAAAAATTAGCAAAAACCATGCTTGAACTGCCCTATGGAGCAGGAGCTCATAATATTAAAACTGGGACAGCACACTATATACAACATGCACATTATATACAAGAATATATACAAAATATTAATGGCTTGCATTTACAAGACAACTCCAGTAAGCTATCATAACAGGTAAATGGAGTGCATCCGGCGGTTCAGGCTACGGATCAAGGTTGCTTCGGTGGGCAGAAGGCAAGTGACGCAGCGAGTGGCGGGCGGTTCCTATTTATAATAGGAAACGTGCCTCTAACAAGCCCCGCCCCCATGTCCTAACATGGTAGGCTGGCCAATCAGGGAGCAGGGGTAGACATAGCCCGCGAAGGCGATGTGCTCCTGCTCTCCTGATACTTGCTGACTTTTCAGAATGTTGAAAAGCTATTAAAAAGTCAATGAAAAGATGTGAAAAGCTGGAATTTTTAGGGTAGTGATTGTACATTGCAAAATTATGTGTGATGTTATACTATGGCGGTCTTAACTGCCTATAAAATAAGGTAGTCTCTCGATATATAGTACCGTGCGTGATGGGGTGCTCTGGGTCATATCTCCTGACAACGATATGGGCTGTCAGCGGCGATCCCTTAATCTGGTGATCAAAGAATTTGCATGCGAGGTCGTTGACGTAATCCGCAACGTATTCAACTCTGGCCCACGCATGCAAATCCTCAATCCTGACACGATCACGCAGTGTCAGGGAGAACGCCGCTCTAAGGTACCTGTTCTGCAATACCTGCAGTGTTTGCAGGTGAGTCCTGGCCACAGAGCATTACACCGGGGCACCATATGGGAGCGCTGGTCTTATTATTTGTAAAGAGTCAGTTTGTTTATTGGGCTAAGGTAAGACTTGCCTGCGACAAGTATGTTTAGGCCTTTTTTAATGCCTTCATTTTTTGCGATGATTGCAGAGACATGTTTGCTAAAGTTTAGCTTATTATTCTGAACTACCTCACTACGTTCTAAAGGATTAGCGAATAGACCAACGCTCTATACTCTATTTCGAAATGATGCGAAGTAATAAATCATTTTCTGGTGGCTGATACATAGGCGTACATAATTACGTACTTATACGTACATATTTTAAACGTTTACCTGTCCTAATACTCGTACTTTCCCAGCATTATATTTATCACACTTAGGTTTTTTTATTACTAT
>JAEQML010079055.1:0-12154 GCA_016904865.1 Pissodes strobi | reverse complement strand
GAGTGCAAATATTCTGTTTCGGTATTGTGGATAAAACTCTGTTTTAGAAGGTACTTTGTTGGAAGCTGAAAAGTATTTAACAGAAAAAAATGAAACAAAAAGTGTTGAAAATAGTTGTGGCATAATAACAGATATTTTGGAGTCGATCTTAAATAAACTTCCGAAGAAGAACAATGAAATTGAATTTATTCAGGAGCGAGTTAACTTTTTAAAGATTGAAAAAAAGGGGCTCTAAGATATTCATGGAAGACAACATTATTCTGTAGCCTTTTGTTATCAATATCTCCACACTGTTACAAATTCTTGCGAAGTCCAAACCAAATCACTTGACGTTACCATGTAGTAGTACAATCAGGAAAGTTTGTAGTCAATTTACCACTGACCCTAAAGTTGAGCAGCTTGACGATAACTTTCTTCAATATGTGAGGTCTAAATTTAAACACTTGCAAGACAGTGATAAACTTATTACTCTATTGGTGGACGAAATCCATTTAAAGCCATGTTTTAATTTTAAAGGTGGAAATATTGTGGGTGCTGCATATAATGTTCCTGAGAGCGCTACAAGTGTCCATGTATTTATAGTTAATAGTTTGCTTTCACCTTATAAGGAAGTCGTACATATATTGCCAGTAAAAACTTTAAATGGAGAAACTCTGCATAAGTTTATTAAAAAAGTCATAGAGGGCTTGGAAGAAATAGGGTTTGAAGTCATAGTTGTAGTGACAGACAATCGTGCAATTAATAGGAAAGCCATGTCTATGTTTCGTAACCCCCCAGAGCTTCTTGTTGAATATGCTCATCCTTGCAGTCCCACACGACCTCTTTTTTTTGTAGTAGATCCTGTACACATTTTAAAAAATTTGAGAAATAACTGGATAAACCAACCCCAACAGTGTATGACATACCCAGATTTTGACAATAACACCCAAGACAATTTAGCAAACAATTTAAAAATTGCATCTTTTCAAACGATTAAAAATATGCACACAAAGGAATGTGGTTAACTGTTGAAATATGGATATACGCCATCCCTAAAGGCTTTGTACCCTAGCTCACTTGAGACGCAAAAAGTTAAACTGGCTCTTCAAGTTTTAAACAAAAATATTGTGGTAGCTCTCAGGGAATTAAGTCCAAAAATTAATTTATCTAATTATGACTCTACTGCAGATTACATAGAAATTTTATGTAGGTGGTGGGACATAGTAAACGTAAAAACACCATTTAAAGGAAAAAGGTTGAGAAATATTTATCAAGTGCCAGTAACCAAAGAATCACATCATATATTTGAGTTTCTCAAAAAATTTTTACAATGGCTCCAACATTGGAAATCATGTAATGGTGGTGGTCACCTAACAAAGAAACGCATTTAGCAGTAGCACATACATCTCTGGCATTCCTTAAAATGTCCAAGTATTGTCTGTATTCTTGGCCAAATACAAACTGACAAATTAGAAGAACGCTTTGGGAAATATAGGTAGCGGTTTAGATTGGTTCTGTATTAATTTGCTTTTTGCATGGCTTTTTGTAAATTATTATTTGCTTGCCACGTAGTATCTACTCAGTACAGTGCAGTACAGTACAGCACCCACATTATTATTGCATGTTTTTTTCCTAAACAGAGCTTATTGTCCATATACCATGTAGTTCTATCGCATTTATCTCCTTTTTTTAGGATTTGATTCTTGGTGATTATTTTGTACAAGTAAATTCTGCCAGCCCGTAATGATATATTTGAAATCATAATATACTTATCCCGAGTATTTGTAATTTTCATAACATTTTAGATATCAAGCTGGGTCGCAATACCATATCTCAATTCGTCAGATCTGTGAATCGGAAAGTAAACTACGGATGCAAAGTGTAATTCCTCTTATGTTAAAGTCAAATAAATTTGGAGATTTAGAGATTTCTAAGGACAGTCTTTCAGAGTTTGTTGAAGGTGTCAAATTCGAAAATGTCCACATTGCAGTAGAGTTGAGAAACAACTGTGAAATTAGTGAGGACGATATTTCAGAAATTTCTGATACAGTTTTGCCTTCAATAGTGTATATTTCTGGTTATACTGTATTTTCACTTTTGAAAAGACTTTAATGTAAATATTGTAAAGTGTTTTAACAGAAAATGAAATGGACTTAAATCTAAGAACAGAATTAATCAATGCAAATGATCGGGGAGGACTTTGTTATCCAAACCTTGATGTAGTAATTTGTTCGTCATATATGTGGTTTTACAAAAAATGTTACTGAACGAGGAGTGCTTTTTAAGACATAAAAATCAGAGATATGTCCTTATGAAAATGTCTGCTGAAACAATCGATGGATTAGACCTTGATTTGTTTATGGGCCACAATTGTCCAGAACATAACCAACAATACATTATTAAGGCTCTAATAAAAACTGTTTCAAACATTCTTTTAAACAATTACGTTAAAAAGCAAAACGACATTTTAAAACCAAAGAAAATGCCTGAACTAAAAAGGTCACAGCCTACAAAACAATAGGAGACAATACTGATGTAAGTACGTTCATAAAAAATTCCTAATGATTTTTTTTTAGATTATTAGTATAATACACTAATTGCTACTGCGATTTTCATCACACTATTGTAATTTTCACACTTTTAAACTCGCTTTTAACCTTCCATTAGTCGCGTATGTATGTGGCAGATACACGCATAATATTTATGTTGATTTCTCAAAAAATTATAACAATATAATCCTTAAGTAACTAGTCGGGAATACTTTCCTAGAATTACAGATCCAGACCTTTATTTGGAATTTTGTAATTTATGCAAAACCGTCCCGGCGCCGGAATTGTACCTGGGAGGTACAATGCGACTATTCCTGTTAGAGTCGGGCCGCCTCAGTCGCATTCCTAGTCTTCACGTGAAACGTGTATCTAAGTTGTGTATAATTGATTTTTGTTCGTATCTAAGTGTGAAGTATTTATTCGAGGAGTATTTTTGCCTTAATCAGTGAGAAAAATGTGTAAAAATATATATGACCTAAAAAATCCTGAGAATTTTAACATTGATGAACTGAATCATACTTTATATATGGGATAAGAGGTTTGCCAGTTGCCTGAAGAAGATTTTGACGAGTCTGACGATCCTGAGACCGAGGACCATTGGAAATTAGGTAAGCAGATTCCTGAACGGGCCTTGAGATCAGTGATGGTGAATCGGAGGAGGAAGAACAGATGGAAAATTAAGAAAAGAAAAAGATGCCAGCCATGCCACGAACTTAATAAAAAAACTTCTTTTTCTGCATATAGCTGTAAAAAAATGTAAAAAGTACTTATGTTTAAAATTACATGCTAAGATAATATGTAACCAATGCCTGAATACAGATGAAGCCAGTAATTATTCTTCTGATTAATATTTATATAATTTTGGTTAGTTTTTAAACTCGTTAAGATATATTTTATACAACATTACAATAAATATTAACAATTTTTCAACCATCAGAATCCTTTTTTTAAATTAAAACAGTATATTTTTATATGTATCGAGATACAACGCGACTAACGTTGTTATAAATACCCACGCGCCTAATGGAAGGTTAAAGTAGCTAAGTATTGTATGTTTCACGTTGTTTTTGTTTTGCTTCATAACATTATTTACGATTTTTACAATTTACAATTTTACGAAAACTTTCACACTTTGTGGTCATAATGTAATTTATTTTTTTTTTCCCAAATTAGGTCGTTTTTAAAATAAAATATAAATTAAATACTGATCTCCACCTTTATCGATTTATATCGGAATAACTAGGTTTACCAGCTGATCGGAAACACATGTTCGGCTATCTGTCTAGGTGGCGTTGCTTTGACAGTTACATTAGTCAGACGCCACTAAAACTCACCGGATCCTGGCTAATCGGGTGATGGGTCCGCCCACGCGACGTGATTAATAGTTTAACTTTTAGAGGTTAGTAGTAGTAGTAAACTCTCTATTGGCCTTTTTCGTGAGAAATTCAGCCAGAAAAGACCTCTATCCGGCTTAGTAAGAGCTGGGGCGACCCATCCCGGATTAGTTACACCTGATGGATAGAGATACTATTTTTAGAGCACCCAGTATGTCGAGTATGTACCCCCCCTCAAGGAAAAAGCGGTTTAGAATTATAAACATAATCTTAAAAAAAAAATTAAAAACAAGCAACGGGGTTCGAACCCTTGTTTTTCAGGTGAGACCCAACCAACGCGAATCATTCGCTACCGCGGCGGCCGCGAACTTTTAGCTGCGGAACATTTTCTGCCGTTGCCGCTGCGGAACATGTTTGTCTACACCGACGCGGCAGCGAATATTTTTAGGCATATCAATCTTGAACTCTCATATCGACGATCCATCAAAATTTGTATTAATAATTATTATCGTAATGTCCTCGTCTCATTCTGACGAAGAAGCTTTACTATTATTGCCAGTTGCTGAAACTGAAAAAACTTTTCTCAGAAAAAAGAAAAGGAATGGGTTCATGAAATCAATGAACTTCGTAATATATATGGCGAGTATCACACTTTAATGCCTCAGTTACGAGCAGATGAAAAGAGATTTTACAAATATTTTAGAATGATGCCAAACTATTTTGACAAAATTCTAAACTTTATTAAAGAAGACATACGAAAAGCAGATACTAACTATCGTGAAGCCGTAAGTGCTGAGGAACGTTTAGCGATTACTCTAGTCCTCATGAGCAAGATAATACAGAATTGGATACTTTTTTACTATTCCTATTAGCTTTTCTGTAGAAAACACCATTTTCTTTAACAAAATAAACAGGCGAAACAACAGCGGCAGCAGCAAAAACCGTGCATGCAGCGTTGGAGCGAAACGACGCTGCACAGTGCACTACCGCCGCCGTTGCGGAATTCGCACAAACCAGTGTGAATCCATGCATATACCGCCGTGACTATTGTTCCGGGTCCGCCGCGGCAGCGAATGTTCCGCGCCGGTGTGGGAGATCCTTAAACCCATAGAATAGGAGTCCTATTTCTATGCTTAAACCTCTACACCAGGAGACCTCTTGCGAGAAATTGATTGCATCACGAAGACATATTGTAATACGAGATGGATCGACCAATAGTTACGCCTGTAAAGGATCTATGCTTTACATTTTGTTAAGACGTGTGAGGTGTTTAATTTAGCGATTTCTCCCTGAATGTGCATTATTTATGAATATTTTAGTTACTTTCTAGAGACATATTTATTTAGTGTGTTCAAGTATTCTCCGAGAAATAGGACTCAATGAAATACTATTACTTAAGACCATATAATGATTTTCTCAGGCTGCATACCTTGTTATTCTCATTTTCATATCCCTGAGGAATCTCCATGAATACTTCTTCATTTAAAGATGCATATAAAAAAAGCTGTTTTTATATCAAACTTCTTAATTACATAATCGTGTTGAACTGATAATGCAAATAACATTCGTAAAGAGCTTATATTGATTACTAGACTGAAAATATCTTCGAAATCTATTCCTCTTTCTTGTTGACAACCTCGGACTACTAATCTGGCCTTATAAGTCCCAAACCCATTTGTTAGTCAAACTTTTTTTATTTTGTGCTTCTTTTCTTTCAACAATATCCTTTATATGATTTTTCTTTAATGACTCCATTTCTTCTTTTATGGCATGTTTCCACTGGTATTTTTCTTCACTGTTTAGAGCCTCTTCATAAGTTAATAATACATAGTCATTATACTTTTCTGGCTTTCTGTGTTTCCTTGTCCCAAATCCAACATCTCAGCTTCATCATCATTACTTGAGAGTTCATACATATATTCAATGTTATTTTCCTTTTGACTTTTCTCTTCTTCTTTGTTTTCGGTTTCTATGCTATCAAAAAACTGTGTCGATGTGCCCTCTTTTTTTTTCTTCATAGATTTCTACTTCTGCTTCTTGTTCCCTTAGTTGCCATTCTTCATCCTTTTCTTCGTCTTTCGTATTCAGTGTCACCTCTTTCACATTTGTTTTTAGGTGATTTATAGGTCCTTTAAACACAAGATCTCGTCTTATTATAATCTTTTGGCCTTTTTCATCCCATAGTTTGTAGCCGTTTGGGGCATATCCCACCATTTTATACTTTTCACTTCTTTGGTCCAATTGCTTTAGATATCCAAGTACTTTTGCATAGGCATCACTTCCAAATATTTGTAATGTTGTCAAGTCTGGTTTCTTGTTAGTCCACATCTCATACGGAGTTTTATTTTGTAAGGTGCTTGTAGGGCTTCTTTTTAACAGATATGTTGCCACTCTTGCTGCCTCTGCCCAAAACACTTTATCCATGTTAGTATTAAATATTAAAGATCTTGCTTTTTATAACAAAGTCCGGTTCAACCGTTCAGACTTTCCATTTAACTGTGGTGAATAAGGTATTGTTGGATCAACTCTTATGCCCTTCTGCCTGCAAAATGTTTCAGTTCAGTGTTGATATACTCTCCTCCATTGTCACATCTCATCTTCGATACTTT
Organism: Pissodes strobi; assembly: GCA_016904865.1. Classification (NCBI taxonomy): domain Eukaryota; kingdom Metazoa; phylum Arthropoda; class Insecta; order Coleoptera; family Curculionidae; genus Pissodes; species Pissodes strobi. The sequence continues at coordinate 5,683 of JAEQML010079055.1, read as the reverse complement.
TATTTCAATGCCCTTTTTAGCTAGACAAATAACAAATATCCACATTTTTCTCCTCAAAATCCTTGAACAGGTTTTTATCATTGACCATATGGGCGGTACAGCCTGAATCGATCACAAAATTTGTGTTTGGTCTGCATTCTTGCTCTGTTGAATGTGACAAGAATGATAGTTTTTTATTCTCCACCTGATTTTCAGCCTGCCCGTCTCTAAAGTAACAATTATTTTCTGAGTGGCTTGTCTTTTTACATATTTTGCATCCTACATTGTCCTTTGTGCCTTGTTTAGCCCTTGCCCTTAACCCACAGTTCTTAGCATAATCTCCTCCCCTACCGCAGTTATAATATTTTATTTCATTTGTTGTTCCTCTATCCCCACTTTTACAAAAACGAGCAATGTGTCCCTTTTTATGACACACCTTTTTATTTACATTAAAAGCAACTGAGCCTCCTTCTTTATTTTTACATGTTTTATCCTCGGCTATTAACCTAGCAGTTAGATTCATTAGAGTTTTTTCATCGTTTGGAGTGGATTCCCATGCAGTTTTAAAATTTTTAAACCTATCTGGCAAAGAACTTAAAATTTTTGACATTAACATACTGTAACGAACACCGAATTACCTAATCCTTTTACTTACTTAAATCTCGGCCTTTTCGTTAGCTATAACCGGGTTTGCAGCACCAGTGTGTTTACCCCCTAGGTTCGATGAAAAATCCTTTCTTTATCACCTGGGCGATCGCTCATCTCTCCCATGAACTTGGAACCCACTTTATGACTCTACCTGCACGTACTTCCACACTCAGTTCTATGTATTATATTTTATTTACTAAAAATATATATGTAGGCCACGTCAAGTTTGCCTTTTTAAAATATTAAATGCAAGTTTTATCCATTAATTAAAATGGATTTACGCACACAGCAGTTCGTTCTAATTAAATACAACAATGGGAAATTAAAATGGATTAAAATGAACCTTTCGCCGCATCAGTTTTTGTTTAAATACTGTAATGAACGCCGATTTACCCTAGGTAATTACTTAGTGTATTTTTCGGCCTTTTCGTCAATCTTTGTTCATTAGCTGTAACCGGGTTCGCAGTACCAGTGTGTTGACACCCTAATTTCGACGTAAAATAATTTTTTCTTCAAACGTCAGTAAATCCGTCATTACTCGACTGTGTAGGCGGCCGTGAAGTTTCGTTTTTCCTCCGCCGGAGCTTTACTTTTCACTTTTCCGCCGGCGGAGGTAAAAGTGTTGTCATAGCAACATAGATACAATACAAACAGACAACAAAATAAGCGTCAACAACTCAAGATTTATTAAACTACAATTTGTATTTATCACTCAATTTGTGACTGCATTTCTAAAAATCACTAATTTAGGAACAAATTGGTTATTATTTAATCGAACTTACTCAATAACTGCTTATCAATACGGAATTTAAACGCAATCGGAGACGCCATCTTTAAAAAATAATTATTGTTGACAGTGTCCACTGACAACTTTATGTTAAATTCATCGACACCGGCCTAAGCAAGGCCACCTACGACCGTGGTCTAAGCCGCCTTGCGAACCCATTTATCTTTAATAATAATTAGATATTATTACTATTAAAAAGAGATGTTTTTGCATTAATTTGTCGACATTTGAAGAAAAAACAGCATATTTTATTTGGAGGAAAAGTTACTTTTCATGGCTTGCTCTCTATTACCAGCCTCACTCCGTTCGGCTGTTAAACACGAGCGCGCCATGAAAAGTATCACTTTTCCTCCATATAAAATAATATACTATTCTTTACACTGGGCAATCATCCATATTCCGCTACCTAGTTAAAACCACTTTATGCCTCTTACCAGTACTTACTTTCTATTCTCAGGTATAGTAAATATAATTAAATTAATATAAGTCACATCAATGATGTTTTGAAATTGATAAAATAAGTGAAAGGGAGCTTTTGATAGTGGCTAAATTTATTCGCTTAATTTTTTAATATGACCTCGTATCTACCGCGTCAGACAATCAGTACTGGCACATTAAATGACACTGGTAGTATTAATTAGACACTGTGATTTTTTTTCAGTGTAGCAACTTTCCTAAAATATTGTATTTTCCTAGCCAGTCAAAAATTATGGAATAATAAAATAATTTCAACCAGCGATATTCTTGTCTGCAGTGAATTAATTAAATAAAATACGAGGTATCATAACATTAATTATTTAATGGGATAGTCTTGAATCGAATACTACAGCATTAAACATTTCCCAATATACAGGCACTGTACGCCTCATCATTTAAATTAACTTACTATCTAGATTTAGCACTGTTGCAAATGCTGGCCAACAGGCAATGCTACCTGGTTTCAAATATACAGAAATTTTTATGCTTTAAGATTAAATTTACTTTCTAACTCGAATACTGAAATGTTTTACTGAAAACTCATGAATTTCTTGCAACCAGGCAACGATAAATGTTTTCACATATACAAGCATTTGAGACATTTTTAAAACTAGACTTACTGTCTATCTTTAACGTGAACTCGGAACCTGCCGCCGTTGCTCCCTTTTCTTGTGTTTGAACATCTTAACCCTCGATGAATGACGATGGTTCACCCCGTTACTTTACTTAACTTTTCGAACCGTTGACATGAATTTAATTATTTACTTCGTTATTTCCACGAGCCCTTAAACTGAAAGGCACTATACTCTCGGTTTGGTTACAACTAAGACCATATTATCGACTACAAAATTATTAATTTAACTTTTTAAATAAAATTCGGCATAGCGACCGCTACATCTGATATTTCTTATAACATTTTGAATTTGCACAGAAGGACCGACTGCAACTGTTAATTGGAATAAGACTGATTTTTCTTCGATATCGTTATGCTTATATAGCACGATTTCTAACGCGTTTTGTCCCCCAGAGAAATTCCAGAATGTTCAAGAGTTAGAGTGCTGTTCTTATGCACTTAGGTAAATTTGTACTTATTGTAGTTCTATCGCTATTTTTGCATCATATATACAGGGTGATGCTAAAATTAAATCTCTGTTTTCTTAACTAAGATCGAAATCTCTCAACTTTCCGGCAAACGTATTTCACGTGTGAGAGTCCTTCTTACTTCTGGAATAAGTCTTACGTTTTCGGCCTCATCGGATTCGTCGTTACTGCTACCGTCCCCTGATACAGTTCCTTCGGAATCACTCTCCGCTGGTTCTGAGTTCTCTGAATCAGAGTTTGCTTCCATCTCCCGGTCCTCGGGCTGCTGATCCTCAACTTCTAAATTTTCATTTTCAGGCTCCTCAATTTCATGCACATCTGGTTCATTGTTCTCTTCGATTGGAGCGTCGTAATATGAGCCTCTAAATCGCTTTAGTCGTTCTAAATGCACCGTCTGTTCCTTTCTTCCAGTTAGGGTCTTAATTTTATACGTCACTGGCCCCTTTTTGGCTATAATTCGGTATGGTCCGGCCCATTTGGCTTTAAATTTTGTGGCGATTTCTTTTCCATGTATCGCCGGAGTATTCAAATACACTAGTTCCCCTACAGTTAGTTCGGCCTTTGTTCTTCGATGATTGCGTTTTTCGCATTGTGTTTGCATTGTTTTCTCGATATTTAATTTAGCCGATTGATGTGCTTGCTGCATTCGTTCCACCATTTTACTTGCATAGTTTCCTGCCAAATCGTATCTTAATCTGTCTTCTCTAATGGTAAGATTGAAAGGCAGTTCCATGTCTCTACCGAGCATAAGGAAAAATGGTGTTTCCTGAGTGGTTTCGTGGATAGCATTCCTGTACGACAATAAGGCGTATGGCAAGATTTCATGCCAACTATTGTGATAGTCACTGACAAAATGACTCATCATAGTTTTTAACGTTTTATGCATCCTTTCTACTAATTTGCGTCCGGATGGTATGGTGTAGTTTTTAATTTAGGCGAATTTGCAAAGTTTGGCAAATTTCCTGGAATAATTTTCCCACAAACTGAGAGCCACAATCCGTTAGCAATTCCCGTGGAACTCCATACCTTAATACTATATTTTCCACGAATGCTCGGGCTACCGTTTCTGCTCTGATATCAATAAGCGGCACAGCTTCAGGATAACGCCTCAGGAAATCCACATAGGTTAGGATGTACTTGTTTGCATTCTGAGTGCGATTTAAGGGCACCACGAGGTCTAAATTTATTCTAGACCATGGGCTGGCTGGTACGAGACTCTTCTACATTTCAGCGGGTATCTGCGGATTAGTTTTATGTATATTGCACGAATGACAATTTTCAATATACGATTTTACATCTTGTCTCATGGTTTTCCAGTAAAAATCTCGAGAAATTAATTCCTGTGTTTTCTTCTGTCCCGGATGAAGGGCAAATATCGATGAATGATAAATTTGTAAAATTTCAGGAATGAGGGGCTTTGGTGCAAGTAACTGGTCGTGTCTTGAATTTCCGGTTCTTCTTTTATACACTAATTTCTCTGGATTGTCATAATAGGTAAGATCGACAGCTTTAAGATTTTCTCTTACTACAACAATCTCGGGATCTGCCTCTTGTAATTTTCTCAGCTCTTCTTTAGTCCAAATAGCGCTTATAACGGGTTTAACTTCATCCAGTATATTAACCCTAGCAACCATAGGTTCTGTGGTTTCCTCAGACCTTAATCTAGTTAATGCATCTGCTCGATTATAAAATAAAATCCACATAATCCTAAAAAGGCTCTAATTTCTTTCACATTTCGTGGAATTGGGTATCCTTTGACAATTTTCGTTTTATCCGGGTGGGTGGTGTATCCTCCTTCCTTCCTTTATAATATGTCCTAAATATTCCGCTTCTTGCTGTAGGAAACGACACTTCGTAGGTTTAAATTTTAAATTGCTAGCTCTCATCTTTTCAGACATGCCTGAGTTGTTTTAAGTGAGTATCAATGTCTTATGAAATTACTAATATATCGTCAAGATATACTAGGTACTCGGTAAATGTTAATTTCCCTAGTATATAATTCATCAACCTACTCCATGTCGCAGGGGCATTCTTTAATCCCATGGACATCCTAAGAAAATGATAATGGTTCTCAGGGGTTGAAATGCAGTTTTCTCCGGGTCGTCTGGATGTAACGGTACTTGGAAGTATCCAGATGCAAGATCCATCGTTGAGAAATACTTGGATCCAGCAAGTCGGTCAATAGTCTCATGAAGGTTAGGAAGCGGAAAATAATCAGTCTCCGTAATGTCATTCAAAAACCTATAATCTATGCACAGTCTGTGCTCAACATTTTCCTGGATGTCTCTTTTTCCCAATTAAAATTGCTGGAAAGCTCCACGGAGATTGACTTTCCACAATTATCTCGTCGTCCAATAATTTCTGAATTTCCTCTTCTGAACTTCCTTCCAATATAACTGTTTCTCATAAAGGTTACAATCTAATGCAAAAAAATTTCAGCCGTCTAAAAAGTAAAACAGATAAAAACAAAAAGACCCATCCGATTTACGAAATTCCCTGCCAAGATTGTGCTAACGTTTATATTGGTCAAACATCTCAGTACTTACAGAACCGCCTTAATGGTCATAAATACGACAAAAAAAAATAAAACAGCTTTAACAAATCACGAAAACGAAATGACACACAGATTTAACTATCAGGAAACAAAAATCTTAGCAACTGAGCCAAACCAATTTAAAAGGGAGTTTTTGG
>JAEQML010079054.1:0-12154 GCA_016904865.1 Pissodes strobi | reverse complement strand
CAGCATATTTTCTGTCAGTAATAGCACCGAACATAACTTGTTTATGTTCGCTAGTAGTAGTTACATGCGCTTCTTTTTAATGCTTAGTATGGTCTTACAATCGCATGCATTCTTATGTATTCATATGTATTCTCATGTATTCTTATGTATTCTCATGTATTCTTATGTATTCTTATGTATTCTCATGTATTCTCATGTATTCTTATGTATTCCGTTGTAGTCATATGTATTCCTATGTATTCCCTTGTATTCGTTTGTATTCCCTTGTACTGCAGGTATTCAGTGTACAAATTTTCGCCGGCGGTTTACCCCTCGGTTTGTCCTTTTTGGAATTTTGACAAAGGACTGTAGTCAAACCAGGGTTTTAAACTTGACCCGAGATATCTTGTACAGGTGAATATTAATAGTGTTACGTTTTTCCCGTGGGTTCTGACCGAAATTACAACATTACTATTTTCAACTAATACTCTCTTTATTCTCTACCACTGTATACAGTTAAACACACTAAATTACTCTTATAACTTTACAACTATTAGATCTTTACAGCAGTGGCGTGCAGTGCCATTTAGGAGAGGGTAGGCAACATAATAGAAAATGATACAGCTGCAGGCGCCGCCGTAGGTAGAATTTTTTTCAGGTGCCACGCCCAAAAACGTCCATTTTGAGGCTCCAAAAAATGTAGGCATAAAGCCATTTCAATTCGAGTTTCGCCAAAACTATACAAAGAAAACGCGCTGTAAATGGTTAGTAGACTGGCCTTGTTTTTCTGAGGCATTTGACACATTATTTAAATCAATATACCCACGTTTACGCTACACATTTCCTTCTTCACCAAAGAGTAAGCATAGCCAACGATACATTTTAATTTTATGCCGACACATGCAGAGCCACTAATAATTGTCATGGATTTTTTATTCAAATATCGAGGTTTTCTTTCTAACCAACCAAACTAACCCACAAAGAAAACAACAACCCCTTGTATAGGTACTAAACTAACTAAACTTTCAAAACTATAACTAAAAGCGCAGAGCGTCAAATCCCAATCTCACACGAGAATAAGGCACATGGAAAAGGGAACCTGAGATTATTCTTATTTATGGCTGGCCAATGCCGGTGTTGTATTATCGGGTTTCAGTTTCTTGCAAAAAAAATGCATGTCGTTAATACCCAGATATCGAAATATTAATAAATTTAGGGATGTCCCATGTACTGTAATTTTAAACATTATTAAATAATAAAGCTTTCTTAACCAAACCCTGTAATGATGTAACCGGTAATCGCTTTTAAACCAATTACTAAAGCGCAAAAAACCAATAACAATATGATCCTTGCTAAAAAAGAATGTCTATCAAAATATTAATTAAAGAGAGCACATTTTGGCAACAGCACTTATCGTTGCGTCGCGTCGGCCCGGAACATCTTCGCATGCTTTGTCTCTTTTCTTTTTTATGTAACGTTTCATTTGGCTGTCTTTTTTCAAGCACTGCTTTTCGCTTCCATAGTAAATCCAGTATTGACGGTATAAATGCATGCCTTCGGTTTGTTATGGAATGCTTTTTAGCGGATTGCCATCGGATAATATTTTATTCGGTTTAATATAGGTAGCGTAATATGAGTGGTGAACTGTGATGTTTTTCTATAATATAATTAATATTTTAATAGGCGCTTAAGATAAGCTTTTTAAATTTGAATACTTATTAGTAAAATTATAATTTATATTATCGGGATTAAAATTAAATGGGAAAATATAAAAAATGTCTAAACATCAGGGTAGGCAATGCATTTGTGCTTTCATTGTGTGCACGCCACTGCTTTACAGTTCAACACTCAATAATTAACTAACTCAACACGCCTTAAGTCTGCTACTTATATACAATCTCAAATCTATCCCGAATACTCAGGAAGAAGCGAGGCCACTCTATATTATTCTCGACCAGGGCATCGAGATAATTCCAGCGTTCCTGAATCTTCACGGCCGGCGATGACTCATACATAGACGCGGCAAGGCCAGTTCTATAGGGTAGCACAAAAACATTCGGATGGTTGCCAGCCGTGACAATAGCAAAGCCTCTAGTTCGCCCATCAAGTTGTCTTCATTTAGCAAAATAATGCAAGGGATGAACTGAACATAAGGTGTTGCCAGCTCTTGTGTATTTTTAATGGCCTCGTGTCTTTTTCGAACATGGTATTAGTCAGGCAATTAATCGTGATGTTTGACAAGAACTGAGACATTTGAGAAAATATCGCTCTTAAGAACTTGATGGTCATGATAATAATGATATATTTTAAGGGCTAGCTTGGGTTTGCCCTTTTTTGAATTTTGACAAAGGACAGTAGAGAAAACATAGTTTTAAACTTGGCTCGGGAGAGAGTGTTTAATTTGGTAGGAAATATCTCGCGACAGGTGTAATGCAAGCGATGATCTGAGTATTTGCCACTTAAATTGTATCCTCGATTGTATCATACTTTTTCTAGGATAATTGTTGCTTGTTTTAGTAATATTTTCCGTATTATAAAAACCTCGTAAAAACTGATTTTCGTGTTACATATCGGGAGGTTTGGAAACAAGCTATGAATCGAGACCTTTGACACTTTCAAAATGTACTGAAACTTTGCTCTTTATGGAGAAAATACTAACAATTGTTTACAGGACAGCTTGGATATCAGCAAATTGTCGAAAAGCCCTATGAGTTTGATGGAAAACGCTGCTAGAAAAAAGACGTGCGTGCTAAATGAACAGTGTGTAGGTAGGCAGTGGCGTGCAGTGTCAATTAGAAGAGGGTAGGCAATGTAATAGAAAATGACACATAAGGAGTAAGCCCGCTGCAGAGGCGGCGCCGGAGGCACAAAAATTTTCCAGGTGCCACGCCCAAAAACGTTCATTTTGAGCTTCTAAAAAATTTACGCATACAGCCTTTCGCCAAAACTGTGCAAAAAATGGTTAGTGGACTGGTCTTGTTTTTTGAGGCATTTGAAAAATTATTTAAATCAATATACCAGGTTTACTCCACGCATGTCCTTCTTTACCAAAGAGTAAGCATGGCCAACAATACATTTTATTTTTATGACGACACCCGCAGAGCCACATAATTGTCATAGATTTTTTTAATAAAATATCGAGGTTTTCTTTTGTTGCTGCACGATTTTCAAGTCCGGGCTAAGTCTACCAATCTTAATAACATTTTGTTTTTCGGCAAATGTCATACTTGTAAAGAGCTTAGTGCTAATACGTTTTTCCAGGCAGTTTACAATGTCGTCGCACTGGCACTCCATAATAAAAAGCACTAAAACTATTCACAAAATCTTTATAACCAACAAAACTAAACCACAAAGAAAACAACAACCCCTTGAATAGGTACTAAACTAACTAAACTTTCGAAACAAAAATTTAAAGCGCAGGGCGTCAAATCCAAATCTCACACAAGAATAGGGCACAGGGAAAAGGGAATCTGAAGTTATTCTTAATTATGGCCGGTCAATGCCGCTGAGGTATTATCGGGTTTCAGTTTCTTACAAAACAAATGCATGGCATTATTAGTACCCAAATATTGAAATATTAGTAAGTTTGGGGTAGCCCGTGTACTGTAATTTAATTTAAAGTACATATTATTCAATAATAAAGCTTTCTTAACAAAACCCTGTAATGATGTAACCGGTAATCGCTTTCTAACTAATCACTAAAGCGTAAAAAAAAACAATGTATATCAAAATATTAATAAGAGAGCACATTTTGGTACTTATCTTTGCGTCGCGCGTCGGTCGGTGGGCCCATCAGCTTTGTCTCTTTTCTTTTTATGTATCGTTTCATTTGGCTGTCTTTCTTCAAGCATTGCTTTTCGTTTGCATAGTGAATCCAGTATTGTCGGTCTAAATGCATGCCTTCGATTTGTTATGCGGTGCTTTTTAGCGGATTGCCGTCGGAGAAATTATTCCGTTTAATATAGATAGCGTAATATGAGTGTTAGAATGTGATGTTTTTCTATCATATAATTCATATTTTAATTGGCGCTTAAGATAAGCTTTTTAAATTTGGATTATATTTATTAGTAAAATTATAATTTATATTATCGGAATTAAAATTAAATGGGAAAATTTAAAAAAATTCAAAACTTCAGGGTAGGCAATGCATTTGTGCTTTCATTGTGTGCACGCCACTGTAGGTAGGTATACATATATATGCGAGCCTATGTGTTGTTACTTAGAACCAATTCGACACAACGTTAATTATTAACCATGCACACTTCCGAACCAATTCGTTTATTCAAAGAAGAAAGGCGACTATCTTATAATAGTAATAATCAATGAAGTAAATGAGAATATACTTTGAACATATGTGACAAACCGGTATCCGGAGAAGGTCATAGTTCTTGCAGAAGCTAAAAATAGCACCGGCGGCAGCCGGCAGCGACGAAGAGATTCGACTTGTTAAGAATGTTGTAGTCGAGGTTGCAATGCCAATACTCCAATAGACAATTGTTCTGTTCGAGAATGTTCAGCATCCTGCATTTTAATAATGGAAATTCCTTAAATTTTTCCTGGTAGTTATACCAGGCCTTGATCTCAGTTCGGTTTTTATTAGGTGTAGGTTTGCTGCTATGAAACGCTTTGGTTTGTCGTTAAAACCAAGCTTAATTAAACGGTTTTCTTATTTAACTGATGAGATTATCTGGAATCGTCGCGGACCAAAATGTCAGATTACTTAACTCTAGTTTCGACCACACTTCCAATCATCTGTTGCGCAATAAGCTGTACCTAGTCAGCTTTCTGGTTCTAAGTATGAAAGTGGATGATATGATTATTAGACTCATAGCAGATCACGAATTGATCGGTGGAGGTGTCGGTATAAAGAGTGTAAAATTGAGGTGTAAAGGGTTTGAGCAAGTAGGACCAAGATGTCAGTTTAGCTTCATAGATATTAACCAGACGTCTATTGTACAATGAGCTGTACTTACCTAAGAAGTTTTCTGTTTCTTCTAAGTATAAGAAACTGGATGATACTATATGAGACTATAGTAGCAGGTCTCAAATGAATGCATTTTCATTGTTACACCTGTAGGTGTGAAGAGTGTAAGGCAACATGTAGAGGATTTGAGCAAGAAGGACCAAAATGTCAGTTTAACTCTAAATTCCTTGCTAAATTCATCCACACTCCCAATCATCTGTTGCACAATAAGCTTTATCAAGTCAGTTTTCTGGTTCTTCTAAGTAGGAAACTGGATGATACAATTATGAGACTAGTAGCAGGTCTCGAATGGATACATTTTGATTGTTGCAGATGTAGGTTGAAGAGTGTAAGGCGGTGGAGATGTATGAAGAGTGTAAAGTAAGGTGTATAGGACTTGAGCAAGATGGGCCAAAATGTTAGTTTAACTCTAGATTCAATCACACATCCAATCATGTGTTGCACAATGAGCTGTATCGAGTCAGTTTTCTAATACTTCTTAGTAAGAAATAGGATGATTCTATTATTAGGCTAGTAGCAGGGCTGGTGGAGATGCATAGACTGTAAGGTGAGGTGTAAAGGACTTGAGCAAGAAAGGCCAAAATCTCAGTTTAACTCTGAATTCAACTTGGGATTCAATCACACATCCAATCATCTGTTGCTCAACGTGCTGCATCGAGTCAGTTTTCTGGTTCTTCTAAGTAAGAAACTGGATGATACAAAGGATGATACTGTTATTATACTAGTAGCAGGTCTCGAATTGATTCGTTTTGATTTGTGGAATGTAGGTATGAAGAGAGTGAAGTGAAGTGTATAGGGTTTGAGCAAGAAGGACCAAAATATAAGTTTAAATTTATAGATATATAACCAGACGTCTAATAGAATAGAATAGAATATAGAATAGAATATATTTCATCAGTCTAAAGTTTTTTACATTCGTCAAACAAAAAATAGGGACAATTAAAATCACTCATTAAAACGTAGATAATAATACACAGATAGTAAACTTAAAACTTAAAGTCATTCACACTTACAGTACAGGTTAAAAATATTTTAAAATCATAGAACGCCTTATCCACTAGGTAATTTTTTATCACACTCTTAAATGCCCTGACTGGTAAGTTCCTAACTGTAGTTGGCAACCTGTTAAAGAAGGCCGGTGCGAAGTGCAGAGCCGCGTTCCAAGACCTGTTAAGTCTGAGGAACCCCACCCGCAAATCATCACGCGCTCTGGTATCATATTGATGCAATTCCCCAGCTGCGACAAATCTGTCCAGGTTGCTGCGAACATATATTAGTGATTCATAGATAAAGTGAGAGGGAAGGGTAAGTATGCGGTGGCACCGAAAGAAAGGCCGAGCATCATCACGATAACCAACCCGAGCCAAGACCCGAACTGCCCTCCTCTGCAACGCAAATACTCTCGCAGCGTGGGCAGAATGCCCCCAGACAAGCAGCCCATATACACAGGGTGAGTGCACCAGCGCATGATAAGCCACCAGACAGACCTCCATCCCAACTGTTCTTGTTAGGTTTCGCAATACGAAGATTCCAGAGGTGATTTTTTTTGATATAGTAGTTATGTGATTTTCGAACGTTAATTTGGGGTCCAAGGTGACCCCAAGAAATTTCACATGATTTGTGAAATCAATACTCCCATGTTGTCTCAGAGCAAAAACTACATTCTTTGTTTTATTCTGGTTGAGATTGAGATGGTTGGAAGCAAACCAGTCACCAATGCCCTCGGTACACCCGTTCATCTCCATCATAAGACATTCGTAGGCCACAGAACTCGTAAGGAAGTTGGTGTCATCCGCGTACAGGGTAACCACAGCATGTGGCAGGGCCGAGGCCACATCATTGACATATACAAGGAATAACAAAGGGCCCAGAATGGACCCCTGGGGTACACCGTGCCTCACAACCCGCTCCACTGATGACCTCCCATTTATGGATGTTACCTGTCGCCTACCGGAAAGATAACTCCGAATCAACTGACAGCTCGCTGGTACAACTCCATAATATTCTAGCTTAGTAACTAGTATGTCATGGGAGACACAGTCGAAGGCCTTGGAGAGATCACAGAATGTAGCACCTACATATTCCCCCCTTTCAAGGCCTCCGACTATGCCCTCACACAACCTTTGCAAGGCCATAGTCGTTGATTTATTCTTCCTAAATCCAAACTGTTCTCCAGCGAGCAAGCCATTCGACTCAAAGTACTCGGACAGCTGAGCACTAAGCAGAGACTCAAAGATCTTAGATAGGACAGGTATTATGGATATTGGTCTATAGTTATCAGGTATGCCCTGATTGCCACTCTTATAAACTGGTACAGTTCTGCTTATCTTGAAAGCATGCGGGTAGACAGAGTTTGCGATTAGAAGATTGAAAAGTTTTGCAAGGGGACCAATGAGAACATTCTTAAGAGATTTAATTAGAATTGTATTTAGGTTGTATATATCCTTACTATGTTTTCTCTTCAGCCCATCGATCGCAGACCTAACCTCGTTGAAAGTGCACTGGCGGAATGAGAACCGAAGCTGAGGATTCTTGTGGGCTTGTTGTAGGTATGTGTGGAAAGAGAGATTTGATTGAGGGAGGCATGAAATAAGTCGCTCAGCTATCTCCACAAAGTAGTTGTTAAAGGCATCCGGGCTCAGATCAGTCCCCACCCGAGGACCCACACCTCTTCTCTGGTCACCTATGATTTCCCAAGCTGCCCTACTGATATTGTCTGAGTTCTTTATATGATGTGTGTTTGCTTGCCTTTTAGCACTTGATATTGCATTCCTATAGTTCGCCCTATGACACTCCAGTTCACATCGCAGCAAAGGACAGCCCGACTCCCGTAGCATATCAGCCAACGTACGAAGCTCATCTCTCATCCTTCTGATTTCAGGAGTGAACCAGCGTATTTTTTTCACTTCACCAGGTTTGGTTTTCCTATGGTATTCTGGGAAAGAACTGTTAAAGAAAGCAACAAACTTACTGAAAAAGAGGTCACATTTTTCCTCAACAGAGATGTCACAGCCGAGAAACGGCCATTGTTCATTTTCCAAAAGGTTATACATCTCAACAGTTCCTTTATCGGTTATAGGTTGATACAGTATATGTAACAATTGAGGGTTGTGAAAAGACATCGCTTGTAAACTTATATCAAGTGCAAAATGGTCTGATAAGGTAGGATTAAATACATTTATGTTAATGTTTGTACAGTCACATTCACTAAAATTAATAAAAATATTATCGAGACAATGGCTTAGCCTAGTATTAGTAAAAACCTAAAAGAAATCCGAAAGAGCTCATAATGTCAATGAACCTATCTCTATCTGGATATTCACGTTCAAAATGGATGTTAAAGTCACCGTTTATTATAATGTTTCTATTCAGCTCAAAGCAGCAGTCCAAAATCTTACCGATCACCTCCAAGAACAGCTTGAAGTCTCCAGATGGTGGGCGGTATATGGCCACAAGAACCATATTAGATTCCACAAACTCCAATCCACATGCCTCACAATGTCGTTCAATCATGCCTCACAATGTCATCAATCATCTATTGTGCAATGAGCTGTACTTACCTAGTCAGTTTTCTGGTTCTTCTAAGTATAAGAAACTGGTTGATACTAATATGAGACTAGTAACAGGTCTCGAATGGATGCATTTTGATTGTTGCAGACGTAGGTCTGAAGAGTGTAAGGCGAGATGTAAAGAATTTCAGCAAGAAGGACCAAAATGCCAGTTTAACTCTAAATCCATCCACACTTCCAATCATCTGTTGCACAATGAGCTTTATCGAGTCAGTTTTCTGGTTCTTCTAAGTAGGAAACTGGATGATACTATTATGAGACTAGAAGCAGGTCTCGAATGGATGGATTTTGATTGTTGCAGGTGTAGGTGTGAAGAGTGTAAGGCGAGGTGTGAAGGATTTGAGCAAGAAGGACCAGAATGTCAGTTTAACCCTAAATTCATCCACACTTCCAATCATCTGTTGCACAATGATCTGTATCGAGTCTGTTTTCTGGTTCTTCGAAGTAGGAAACTGGATGATACTATTACTAGCCTAATAGCAGGTCTTCAATTGATTCGGTTTGATTGGTGGAGACGTAGGTATGAAGAGTGTAAATGAAGGCGGAATGGGTTTGGACAAGAATGTCAGTTGCACTTTGAGAATCTGCCACATCCATGACTGCCACGAACTGCTCTAAAGCGCACTAATACACAACTTTCAGTTTGTAGAGTGACATTACTCCTTACGTTCAATATACTACCTTCATAATAAGGACTGGTTCAGCCACCCCATTCCTATCTTGGAAATATTCACCTCCATACCTAGATATCTAAGTTAACCGAGGTTAACCCTCCATATCAAACAATTTGCGAATATTATTTGAATTATTAACTGATTCTATTATCGGCATAATAAAATTCTGGAGAGAATTCTTGACCTTCAGTCATGTACCATATGAGTTCAAACACTGTTATTATGTATACTAAAAAATTTCCGTTTTACGAAGCTGATAGTACTCGACCTCGAGGTTTTAGTCGTTGGCCGTTTTATCTTGTGATATAAATATATTCTTTATCAGTGTCAGAAATGCCAAAGATCATTTACAAAAAAAAGAGAGAATACATGGTTCATTAGTGTGTGAAAAGTATTAATAGAGTTTTATCAGACGTCGTGTAAACTGGCGTTATGCATTCATTTAAAGCTTTAATTTTTGTCCTAGCACAACAGTTAGGATTTAGTAAGTAGGTATCAAAATGTCCTTTATAAACGCATTTAGGCGATTCTGGTTTAAATTCAAATTCATATATTAATGTCAATAACAAATGTTTACACAAGTCATAAAAAGGATCAGTAACAAGAAAATTTATTTTGAATATCTAAGCTAATAATATTAAAATACACAATACATTGAAAATTTAAATTTTGATAAAATATAAAACACATAATTGTAAAATACTATATACACAACAATTGCCTTTAATATATACCTAAAGCAAAAACAGGTACTTTAAAATTGAAAACATAAATATTCGTCAAGGGAATAAAAGGCATTGGACAGCAATATTTGTTTTACTTTTAGCTTAAAATCTTTATATCGTAAGAGCTTTATGTTGTCAGGCAATACATTATAAAATTTTATTGCCCAGTACTCAGGACCAGCTTGACACCTCTTTAACCTCCAGATTGCTGGAATCAGACCACTCTTGTTTCTGGTATTGTACCCATGAATGTGCCCTGCATGATGCTACGCTCTGCTTTATGAATAAAAGATTGTCGTAAATGTATTGAGCTGGAAGTCGAGCTGGAAGTGTCAGTATCTTCAGAGATTTGAAAATTTCTCTGCAGTCTTCCCTATAATTAGTTTCATTAAATTTATCCATTATACTAGCTAACTTGGGCTGAACTTAACTCGGTTAACGCGAATTTATTAAATGTTCTGCAATTTTCCTCATAAAATAAATATTAGGTATAGACTTTCTTACGCAATATTTTATACATTATGTAACAGGGATTATTTAAAAAAAAACTTGAATTTTAGCTGTTTCTTCTCGGTTTGTCTATTTGAGCGTCGATTAATTCTTCTACGGTGTATTCTTATTCTTATTCTGCATCATATGACACGAGCAACTCATGAACAATTTCTTTGGCTCAACCGGGCTCGACATACATTAAGGCTTTCTCCAATGCTGCAAAATCATCTTGGTGTGACGTAAGTTCTTCTTCTAGCTAACTGCTTTTAGTTTCTTCTGCTTCTTCAACCACCTGTTGAGCGTCTATTAATTCTTCTACGCCGTATTCTTGTTCTCCATCATCTGACACGAGTAAGTTCTGCATCATCAGACACGAGTAAGTTCTGCATCATCTGACACGAGTAACTCGGTAACATTTTCTCTCGCTCAACGTACATTAAGGCTTTCTCCAATACGGCGAAATCATCTTGGTGTGACGTAAGTTCTTCTAGGTAATTGCTTTTAGTTTCTTCTTCCTCAGCGTCGATTAATTCTTCTACGCTGTATTCTTGTTCTGCATCATCTGACACGAGCAACTCGTGAACATTTTCTATCGTAGCATTTTCGCAGCCTTCTAGTTGTCGCATTAAGTCTGATTTTTTTTTCCACATTGATTATTCATACTTAATCTTATCTCTTTCAGTACCACGAATCGCACTAATATAGTCACCACACCTATCTGTTCTTCCATTGGTCTAACCATCTCGCATTTACTCTAAAATGAACCATATTGGACGAATCTGCTACTTAATTAATAAAGCTTTTGGTTCCAATATAGGCCCCGAAACTACAGGTGGGCCGGTTTGTGTTTGTGCATTGACACAAAACGGGGAATCACCGAGGTTCAGTGGGGACATCCCACAATTATAATGTTTCGAGCTCGGATGATCCGGACATTTATTTACGGTAATTCGGTTAATCTCGATTAATCCGGATCCACATGTATACGTTCGCAGATGAAAGCTATAACAGGCTCGTTTAATCCAGGTTCTACTTTATCACTAATTACTCTGTAGGTAATCGAGTCAGGAACGACGATGACACGTGACTAGGAATTAACCGCATTCTTTTCATCCGTTTTGTGCGGTTTTGTATGAGCGCGTGTTTTTTATTCCGGTTTTGAATTTTACATTCTTAAATTTGATTTTTTAGAGTTTTGGACGTCGGAGAGTTAGTCGAATGAGTTATGGAACCTCCAGGGCATTACCTATAGGACAAGAAAAACCTAATTTGGGCACATGTCATTTAGCATTTTATCTAAGTATTTATTTGTTTTTTATTTATTGGTTTAATTGACAAGCACCGGACGTCAGCCTTTTCAAATTTTAGGACCACTACTTAGGTAGTTGAATTTCTATTATTCACTTTAATTATTAATGTCTCGTTAAATTATTCAGTATTTTGAACGTATCAGTGTCAATATGACATTAAATAGATGCGTGATATTCAAAACACTGATTAGTTTAGCAGTTACTAATCATAGTTCAGAGTAGTAGCACATAAAGTTACCATTAAAACCGAGATTAAAACCAAACTATCTACATTAATCGAAGAGTAAACAGAAATATGGTCTAGTCGGTTCGATAAGACTGTCTACGGAAGTTGGTATTTGAACAGTCTAAAATGACTTGCTTTTATATCTTCAATAATTTCTGAACTTCCATCTGACATCGTTGTAAATCAGCCTTTTAA
>JAEQML010079053.1:0-12155 GCA_016904865.1 Pissodes strobi | reverse complement strand
TATAAGACATCAAAACACAATACAAATATAGATTTAGTGTAAAGTGGAAATTATCTGGGTAAGGCGTTTCGCCCCACAGCAATATTATTTTTATTACAGCTAAATTTCTCAACAAGCGAATACTCTCTCTGAGGTCATAGAGCCGAGGGGACTATATGAAAACATGAAGAGATTAAATAAGGAGCTGTCTTTAGAAAATTACCCCTTTTGTGAGCCTTTGGGGTATTAGGGGATAGTAGAGATATATACTAAGCAAGACAGATAATATGTAGAGAGCACGACTTTTATTGATGCTGTTGAAGGCCCTTCGTTAAGCGAGAGGATGAAGTTCTATAAAGTTAAATGAGTTCTTTTTAAAATGGAACATCCAGAATCATGTACGAGGTTACGGAAACTCACTCTAAAATTATGTATATACTTCTGATTTAAAGATCTTCATATTCTCCACTTGTAACGAAATGGTAGATGAGTCAGTTAGTTGAGAAGTGGCAAATTATTTTTAATTTACTTCCAAAGAAAATTAAAATAAAATCGATTAGACAGGCAGGGATTCAGATTTATGGCTATGAAAAAAGTCATCAATGTTGTCCTATTTCGAACGTTGGGTTTCATTTTTAGACTACACAAAAATAAGTCAGCTTTGGGCTATGCGGCAAATATGCACTTGCCAATAAAAAGCGACAGAACATATGGAATTATTTTAGAAAATCCAGCCGCTGAAAATTATTTTTTTATACGATCGTGTTTAAAGTCCTTAATTATTCGTGCTAGTATATTTCGTGCACCAGTGAGGCAATTTTGCAACTGTCAAACGCAAAAACTTGCCTGTGACTGTATATCTCAACCTACGTTTGGCATGTTTGGAGAGTGATTTGTTAGTTTTATGCTACTCTACCACCTTGAAGGAATTTTATTAAGCGAAGTTTGAAATGTTGTGGTTTTGGTGAATAAAATATACTGAGCGCCATGTTCCATGCACAGGACCCTGACTGGATGAGCGGTGATTTTTTTTTAAATGAAGGCAAGATTTTGTAAAATTCATAGGTACATCTGAAGAGGAGCCACTTCTTCTAATTGTCGATGGGCACTGCAGCCATGAAGATTTACAAGTTATTAACTTTGCCCGCAAAAGCAATGTCCATATGTAAAGCTTACCTCCTGATTGCACCCATAAGCTGCAACCTTTGGATCTGTCTGTAATGAGGACATTCAAGAATGTCTACAATGAAGCAACGTCTCAATGAATGTGACAAAATCGCTTTATGAATGTGGATGATGAAAACGCAAACCTGGTGAACGAGACCTTTACGAAAATGTACCGTATTGACTTATCCAAGAAAGGTTTTGTGTGTAGCGACATTTATCCATTAAATTAACAGATTTTTGCAGACTTGGATTTTATTGCATCGGAAGGACTAGACGTCCTAGAATCAAGCGAAACTCATGCATTAACATACTGTTGATGAGAGAAATAACGAGAAAAAAAGCGTGCCAATAGTATCTCTAGAATGTTCACAAATACCTACTTTACCAAAAAATCTAAAATTAAAGCTCCATCAAAACAAGTCGTAAAACTGTGCATATTAAATGAAACCTGCCAACCTTTAGCTACCAAAATTAGCCCCCATGTTCTGAACAAAGAAATCCCACCATTAACAGCAGAAAATTATCAGAAAAAATACTTTTGATCTGAATACAACTTTAGAAAAAAATTTACCCTACCATCAATCTGATGTGGGGTAAGAATTTCGCAATTCGAAACATTTTTCGTATTGCTAAATTCTTACCCCACATCATCCTGAATTAATATTAAATTAATTCCTTTTAACAAGATGAAATCTACGATTTGAATATGAAATCGAATAATATTCGCTAGTGATATTCTTAAATAAATATCTTCAATCTCCAATGCTGCTAAACGTGGAATGGTTTCAAGAAAAAGACGTGCTAAAAAGTGAAGTGCTTAATTCCACTCCATTTAAAAATAAGCTGGAAGAAAAAATAAGGTGGCGAATGGAGTAGAGAAAAATTTAGGTGTAATTGTAAACCTAGTTGAAAAACCAGTTGCCCAAGAACAGAAGAAAAAAACACATACAGAGAAGCCTAAAGAACCCCAAGAACAGGAAACTCGGGAGGCTTATTGTGTCATTTGTCAGGAATGTTTCCACGAAGACTGGATTTTCTGTTGTGAATGAAAAAACTGGGTCCGTGAGGCATGTTGATATTTACCTTTGTTGTTTTTTTAGACATGTAAAGTATATGTAAAATAATCAATTGAATATAGTTTTGTTGGACAACTTTGTTAACAAAGGATTACTGTTTTTATATTTAAACACTTAAATTGAAATTATGTAAGCTTATAATTCTATTGGATGTCTATTCTTCTAAGGTAAACTTTTAGCAGCTGCAAACTGATTTTTTTTCTACGACCATGCATTTCTGCCCATTTTCCACACGTATTGGACTTTTGAAAATGTCACTTTCTCGCACTAACGTGGGAAAAACACTTTCTCGTACTAGTGCGGGAAAAATAACTTAGCTGCACTAGTGCGGGTACGTACAAATATGCTACTTTTAACCTTAGTATACATTTTATTATAACTAAAATTATTACTATTACTACTAATTTGGATGCTCCTGACCAAATATTTTAGTGATAAAACTTTCCTTTATTTTTGGAATATGTAGTACCATGGTAAAGGAACTTTATAAACTCGAGTTTTATGGTATACTCTAAAAACCGTTCAAACCCAAGGTAAATCGTATGTTCGTGCTAGTAGATGGAAAAGAATCTTGTCCCAGTTTCATTGGACTGTAGAATATATTTGGCTGTAGGACCAAGCTATATTGAACATAAATGACTTTTACTGTTCTACAAGAATGATGAGTGCTCTACGCAAGTTGTAACTACAAACACATTTGTAGAAATGACTAAAACAATTACCAAATTATTGAACTCACTTGACGCGGAATAATTTACTAGTCACTGCTTTCGCACAATATCTGACACAAATATAAAACTTCATACTGGATGGAAGTCAACGAAGGTAGCTGAAAGGTATATCGAAAATATCAAAATTTCCAGATCAAAATTACAAAGAAATTATCGAGTGTAAGCAGTGAGCCTTCCACACCTTCATGTCATTGGGGTACAAGCAGTCAGGCTTCCACATCTTTTTGTCATCCGGGTGCAAGAAGCAAAGCTTTCACATCTTCATATCATGATAGCACAACTGAAACTCGGATACAGCGGAGTGAAAATCGCCAGCAAAAACGCATACAGCTATCAGCATTGTTAATGGCTCCAACTGATGTTTAATTTCAATTATTTCTTCTGCTTCGACAGCAAGACCGCACTCATGGTGCTAAAGCCGGTCCGCACACGCTCCTTATTCGTAAGGGAGTATAGAGGCTGGCTGACTGAACTTGCAAAGCTTAAAAAGGCTACGCTGGTCTGGGTACCGGGACACTAGGATGTACCGGGAAACGAAGCCGCTGACGCCTTAGCCAGAGGTGGCTCCGCACGCGGATAGTTAGGACCTGATTCCTGCGTGGGAATCGCCCAGAGTGTTCGCGAAATAACTTTCGAGGCCTGGACGTAGGGTCGGGTCAGAGAGGTTTGGCGGACGGCTCCGGGGATGAGACAGATGAGGCTAATAATACAGGTACCGCGACAAATCTCGCCAGGGGGTTGTTGTGTCTACCTAGGAAGGAGTGCAGGGCCCTGGTAGGATTCTACACAGGGCTCTGTAGACCTAGACGGCACCTGACTCTGCTGAGAATTGTAGTGTAGATGGTGCATGGAGGACGATGAGACCACATACCATCTACTTACGGAATGCCTGCCCCGCCTTCGCGTGGGCAAGTGCGATGTGTTAGTCTGAAGGTGATGCGGGCTTTCTAAAAGAGGATCGATATCCTGAAAGTTCTCTAATGTGGGCTGGGGACACAACGGGCCCAATTGGTGGCCTTAGTGCAAGACATGCTAAGGGCCTGCCCTTCTGTTACTAGAACCGATACTGATCTTTAGTTTCAAGTTTGAATAATATTCACCTTACTTGTACATGTTATTTTTCGTAATAAAAATTGTAGAAGCTTAAATCTGCTCTTTTGCTATTAATTCTATGAAAAGAAATACAAAAAAAAACATATTTAGATATAAAAATTGAATTATTTGGACGCAATACTAACTAACCATTAAATATTTACTTTTGTTTGTTACAAGAACATGTGTATCTCCCTTCTCCTTTTCCGTGGGGCACAGAAACAAAAAGATATCTGCAAAACAGGAAGTCAAGCCATTATAACGAGATATGGACTCAAATTACAAAACTTTGTCCAGAATTATTGGAGAAATATTAATAGTATACTATACTATTTTAATGGCAGATGAAATGTGGCTTTAATTCAGACTGTTAAAACGTATGTTAATGTTTGAGATGATTAGTTTTCTATTTTAATTTACAACTATTTCCTAAAAAATTATTTACTCGACTTAACTCCTGGAATATTTCGAAATTCTTCAATTTATCTTGGGGATTAAGTATGATAATAAGGAATGCGCAGCAGGTATTAAACTGCTCGAAAAATACCAACTCTGGTAAGAATAGCTAAGAGAAATTAATTTAATATTGAATCAGATGTCGTTACTTTTTGTTTGCCTTTGAGATAAAGTTCATACACTTCAAATACAGGGGAACACTTTAAATAATGGTGATCAAACCAAGCTCAGATCAGGGTTAGGAGGAAAGGATAGATTAGAATCTGAAAGCACCCATGTGAACAACCCAGGAGCTGGTTTAAAGTGGGAGACAAAAGTCTGCCGAACTGATGGTTCGCTAGCGTATTTATATTATAAAATGTGCTGATCGTCGCATGTTTAAGGTTCATAATCGCTCCGGTTGACTTCTCGCGTTGTTTATAATGTGTATTTAACGTTTATATAATATTTTGCAAGTTCAAGTTCAAACTTAGGACAAGGTGATATTTATTTAGTAGCTTATGAATTTTAGTAGTTGATACGTGCCCCCAACCTCTAAATGTTGGTTCTCAGCGTTAACACGACCCCTACTCGAGAAAACGTATCTCATTTTACATCATCTTACTATAACTTTACAATACAAAATGTCATCAGTGGTTTTGTCTTTGTAGCCTCCAGTGCAGTCTATGTCATAGCATTATTTGACACACCCTTAAACTGTTTGAGGGTATCACATGTGAGAGTCTGCTGGAGAGACTAGTACGGATATCCAATGGCGGTTGGTATATACATGCAACAAAAAGAAACATATTTTTATAAATTGTCTTTATAATATTACAACTCTAATTCTAGATTTTTGGAATAACAACATAGTTTGTAGAACTTATTTTTCTCTAGAGCCATATGCACTAGTTCAACAAGACGATCCTGTCTATATTGATTAACCATGGTCCCTTAGTTCTAATTTCTATATCTTTGATATAGAAATTTATCAAACTTATTTATATATAAAGACGGTCCTGTCTTCTAAAATTTTGCCTATAATAATAATATTGCAGTTTATTGAACTTTTATCTTCTTCTTCTTCTGATGCATATCCATTACTGAATGTTCGCGATAACATTTCTCATTTTCTCCCTGTCTGTAGCTGTGTGAATTAGTTCACCGACATTGCGCACACCCGTCCAGTGTCTTATATTGCGCAACCATAACATCCTCTTCCGGCCAACGCCTCTTCTACCCTCTACTCTGCCCTCGATTATTAATTGCAGCCTCTGGTATTTTTCATGGCGCATAATATGTCCAAGATATGAGGTTTTATAACTACACAATTTGCCGACTTTCATATACACAAGCATATTCAATTTTTCTAATATGTTTCGTGCTAAAAATTTTAATTAATATTACCAGTTCGTTCTATAGTTTTTGGTAGTTAATATCGTTAAGAAAAAAAATTTAAAATACTCATATCCCTGATTTGAATAGTAGTTTCAGCTCTCCGGGGATGCGTCCAACCTACAACAGTTGGTCTTTGAATTATCACATTTGGCTAGTTGGTTATTAGTCAGGCTTTCCCTCTGGTTGGCTTTCCATCTGATGGGTGGTAGGTGGTGTCCTTGGCTGGGTAGATTTTTCTGAACTGTTTGGTTGGTGGATTGTTCGCTGTGTCCTATGTTAGTTTTTATTATTTGGTTTTGCCCAACTTTTCATTTATGACTAGCAAATTCTTGTGCAGTTTAATCATCAGCTTCGTCTTCGTTCTTCAGCTATCTTCATTTTCCCATTGGAAGTTTATTTTTACAAAATCAAATGTTTCTGTTGTACTTTGCTGACAGAATCAAACGTCTATAGCTATCACTACAGCCTGATATGTCCCTCGTAGTATAAAATCATTGACCTTATTCAAGATGTAGTTGCTACCTTATTTTATCTATGTGCCTTTCAACTCCCAAATAATATAATTGGCATTAATCCTTCCATCTATAATTTCAGGACCATTATCAGCTCAGCATTGTTCTATAATATTCCTTGCTTTTACATTTTGTTTATTAAAAAAAAAATCTGTTAGATATTTGGGGAGCCAAGAACTTCCAATATACCCTGTTACTGCGACACTAACAATGGTATATGTTAAAATTATCAGTATCAAGGTCAATTGAGGTATAACTGGATGAAGCTTTATTATCCTAACGTCAAACAAATATTCCCAACGAAACTTTTTTATTTTTTACTCTTTCCTCTGACACCGAAGTAGATATATCAATTAGCTCTTGCAATCGTTAGAGTTAATCATGTTAACGTCATCAGTTCATCTGTATTTAACGAACCGTTTCAGTGATAGTTTTAAATAGCAGTTTGAACGGGCACCGTAATTTCGAATTCAGTCGCAATTTCCATCCCATGAGATTCCTTGTTACACTGGCAGAGTTTGCGATACCTTCGCTAAATCGAACATTATTTATTTGGAATGTGGCATGTAGTTGGGAAAATTATATATAAAGAACGGACATATAAAGATTTTGTGTACAGATTCTCTATCAAAATTGGCGTTCAGGCTGAAATCTTTTTGCAGCTACATTATAATTTATATTAATAATAATAATAAATTCAAAGTAACACAATTGTGTAACATCCAATGCACACATCGTTAATTATTGCGACAGGCATATCAAGCATACGATGCAACTACTGGCATCTCAGTAACTTTTGGAACGTTATCCGATGTACCATCTTAATATTGGCCTCAATTTCGAAAAATTTAACAGAAGCCTCCAAACATATTTTTACTGAATAATTATATTACAACTATTTCCATTAATAATTTGTGAACTCTACCCATCAAGCTGATGTGGGGTTAGAATTTAGCAATTTGAAAAATGCTTCTTATTGCTAAATTCTTACCCCACATCAGTCTGAATTAATATTAAATTAATTCCTTTTAACATGATGAAATCTATGAATTGAATATGAAATCGAATAATATTCGCATTATGAAACATGAAATATTTCTGTAGAATTCCATTAGATCTCTTTCCCATGTACGGTGATTAAATTTTAGTTTATATTTAGAATTTATTCAACATAAAAACATGGATGCAATTACAACTATTTTTTTCTTCTACAATACTTTAGTTCCCAAAAAATCTTTACACTTCTTAGACGTATAATATAACCAACGTTTATTATTGTTTACGAGTAAAAATTTATTCCCGCCCTTATATGTTAATCCAAATATAGACTTTAATCTTTACTTGAAAATACTTTATCGATGTTCAACGAACTGCAACCAATATCTTGAATTATTTATCTGAAAGGCGCTAGGTAAGCTATATTTTAGCCAAGCAAATCCCTTAATCACTTCGGACATTAAACAAAGTCATCCGAAATTTTAACTTAAAGTAGCCCCTAAAAGTAAAAAGATATAAAATAAAATAACAATGTAAGGTCACTGTATACACTAGATAATATCCTAAAATAAAGCTTATCTGGTACGTGATCAAGCCAACAGTCCAGGATCCAGGTGTTCGTCAAATCGCTGGAGTGTCACGATCGAGAGTGAGCGTTGAGGCTTAGATCAGTCAACGAGGCACGTAGTTAAATTAATGGTTACTTCGAAACCACGTGTAGTCGGAGAAGTCTCGGTATGCAGTATGGAAATCCAGGAAGGCAATGGAAATTCGTAGGCCAAAAAGCAACCACTACCGAAAGTAGGAAACCAAGGAGAAAACCGGTACATGGAGAAGGAAAAAAGGAAAAAAACTGAAACGCAAATTGGGCAAATAAAAACGATGATCAAGCCAAAACATGAAGGAGACAGGTACGTTACGACAGGTTGTTACTTAAACAACATACCTTAAGATATTAAACGGAGTTCACGCGTGTGGCATCTCTCGAAAGTTAAATCCTGAACATGGGTGCAGGTAGCCGAATCTACAAATCTTCACTCATCTACTATCATCCATCAGACAAGAAGCCACCGACGACCACAATCCTGCTTAAGGGCTTCGTTAAATAATCCCCTCACTATGGCACTGTATTTCACACTAAATATCAGCATCTCAATGAAAAATACCCATTCCGAGAGCCATGCACTGAAACCTTCTGGTTCCTTCAAGATCACATAAGGACTAAGCTGGTTTGCCCTAAAATCACGACACCAGAAGAATCATCGTCGCGCCTGCCCAACGTGCTATGTTGTCAGCGTCTCTATTTGTGACAAGTTACTAGAAAGTTGACTACCGGGTTCGCTAATTTAAGCGATCCAAGGACTTACTATTGAAATGATTTGAATTAGTTAGAAGTTACTTTTCAGATGCTCAGTGTGCACATACATACATAACCCACGCGTTATATGGCAGTCAAAATTACAATCAGCACACGTCACTAATAGCATTATGCCAAATAAGATATCAACGTAACAACAATGTCGAACGGGAGGACCACGCGCTGGTCCAGAAACCTGTCAGTTATGGCGCCAAAATTATATTCACAGAACTATATGAAACATAGGACCATTTCCTCGTCGTAGTGCAGGATCAACTCCGAGCTGAAATATTATAGAATTTTAATAACGGATAATCAGTGGAATACTCCGTCAATATGCAAACCTAGAGTCCCAAACATTGATACAATCCAACACATTCAGCCAATTTAAGCGTATGAGAAGCAAATCCTACAATTAAGCAACACAACTTGGAGTGGTTCTCGAGTCGATATCGATTGACGGGCACGACGCGGCTTTCGTCGACCGATTATAAATCTATGGTCCAAATCCGACAAGTGACAAGTCATACTTCTAATAAACATCATTCCCAAAATAAAAATATTCCGTAGTCACCTAAGTAAAACAATGGATTACCAAATCTAAATCAACGAGGCAATTACCACAGTATGACCATCAAATGTAAGTTCCAATTTCAGTGCTAGATATTTCCTGAATAACCTTACAATATGACTACTCATGCATGTATTACATTCCAATTACTCTGCTAATCTGTAACCAATCTACCACGACTATTGTAATTAAGAGCCATAATTAGCAAATTCGATGCAAAAGGGTGGCCGTCAAGGTATATTATAGAACCGAAAATAAAGAAAATATGCCAAGTAATTAGACAAAGGGTTCCTTTTTTACCATTTGGAAAGGCAACACAATAAGAGAAAACCAAGGGAACAACACCAATATACAACTAAGCTTTGTAGTTTCAGTGAGAACGATATACCGTGTGTGTAAAGTTAACCGTTCACATGAAGGCATGTTCATTTAATATGTATAGACATAAGTATGATATATTTGCTTTAAAATACCTAGCTTAATGGATTAGGTTCCATGTTTTCCCAATACTAGTACTATTATAATGTTTATATAATTTTTGTAGTCTGTTTCAATAATTTATATCGCCGTCGCCATCTTGTCCAGAAAAAAAAATTGGTTATCTTATATGGCCTCGTAGCTCGTTACACCTTGCCTATAAACGTTTCTTGCCTTCGATTTTAAGCAAAAGGCTTAAATATATTGATACAATACCAGATTTTTTTTTATATATTAAAGGTCTTTCCTTCCTTCTGACTTTGACCCAACAAATACCTTGAATTTGGCCGTTGTGTACTTGCAGAAGATTCCTTCCTCTAACCAGTACAATACGAAAACCACATATTATAACTAAGATTGCTATGACGTCCTAGTGGACTCGAGAAGTGTAAATAGGACATGATCATGGTCTGGATATTCTAGTATCTGATTATTTAATGTTTAACTGCACTCGCTTTATAACGGGGAAATTATTCCTTATCAATTGTCTACCTTATTTCTTTTATAGCGGATAACTGTTGGTAATTATCAATTATCTACTTGTTTTATGATAGGAAATTACTAGTAATTATCGATTGTCTATA
Source organism: Pissodes strobi (assembly GCA_016904865.1). Classification (NCBI taxonomy): domain Eukaryota; kingdom Metazoa; phylum Arthropoda; class Insecta; order Coleoptera; family Curculionidae; genus Pissodes; species Pissodes strobi. The sequence goes on along the minus strand of JAEQML010079053.1, from coordinate 1,780 downwards.
TTATTTGTTTTTTAACAGGTAATTTATTTAGAGAAGTGTCTTTGGTAAACATTTGTTTTAATTAAATGATTTCTCTTTTATTTGAGTTAACAGATACGTCATTAATATTTAATTTTCGTTAAACTTTAATTGAATAGTTAGTTTTTTGTCAAGCATACTGCGAAATAATTTTAAGTAGCACGCAAAATAAGTAATTTTCCCTCAACTTAAAGGCATGTTTCAATAAACTGCCGTACTTTCTCTTAATGGTAATAAACCGATTTTCTGTTCACCTATCTATAGGTTTCATTTATTATTGGGGACTGCATCTTAGCAAGGTCACTTAGAAAGCGAGAATTGCACTGGGCAGATGCAGGCGACTTTGCGGAAGAAACTTGGGGCTGAGCGCCGACTTGAATCTGTGGTTGTACAAAATGGTGGTAAGGCCCATGCTAACCTATGGCGCTATTGCCTGGGGCAGAAAGGCCACGCAAACAGGTGCAATCAGGCAACTAGAAGGTGTACAAAGGATGGCACGTCTGTGCGTCTCGGGGGCGATGAGAACAACCCCAACTGCAGCACTGGAAGTCCTGCTAAATCTACCTCCATTATATATCATCATACAGGGGAACGTAAGAATTGTACAATACCGGCCCAAGCAACGCAACAAGCCCATCATTGAATGGGAAAGGCCCGCAAGCTGGAAACTAGAGGACAGCGAGGAGATCAAGTATCTCTTCGAAATGCCATCAAACGAAACAACCCCCTCCTATGGGTTTGATAGACTCTTCTCAGTGGCAATTGTAGGCGGAGAAGTATGGGAGGGGGACCTCCTATAAAAGCGAACCAAGCACGGTATACCCACGTCTCTAAGACCAGTAAAGAGGTGGGAGCCGAGGTCCATGGACCAATGTCAAATATCTCCATAAACATGGACAATAAATCCACAGTGTTCCAAGCAGAGGTCGAGGCATTTCAACACTGCACCATGGAGATAGAGAAATTGAACATTAGAAAAAGGAGGGTAGTCATATACTCCGAGAGTCAGGCCGCCTTAAAGGCAGTTAGGTCAGATCTAGACTAGTTAAAGACTGCATAAGTACCCTTGAGGAGGGCGGTCGTAACAATAAGCTCACCATTGCATGGGATTCGGGACATCAAGGCTATCAAGGCAATGAAGAAGTCAAAAAACTTGCAAAACGGGACGCAAGTAAGGTTACGTTGGGACCTTATCCCTACTGCCCTACTGCGGGATAGCAGGAAGAGTCTTCCAAACAGCAGTTAAAAGCTGGATAGATAAACAATTTCTACACTGGTGGTTACAAACACACAGGCCAAACAGTTCATAAAACATGGCTCCGCAAAATTCAAGGCAGATCTACTTAAGAGGAGTCACAAGACGATAAGAATATTAGTGGGTCAGCTGACATTGCACTGTAGAATGAACAGACACATGGAAAAGATCGGCCTGGCAGATAATAGCCGTTGCAGGTTCTGTCAGGAGAAGGAGGAAACTCCAAAACACGTGTGGTGCGAGTATGAAGCTCTCTGCAGGCTCAGGTATGCAAGGCTAGAAGAGACCAAACCAGGACCTGCAAGGTACATGGAGGAGGATGAGCCGGTGCCCCATTTGTGGAGTCTGATTAGGAAGACCAGACTGGATGAGGTCCTCTAAGCATGGTTCAGAGTGCTACAATAAACTTGCATAGGTTGCAGTGGCAGAGGCGGGTACCAGCGCCAACTCCCTTCAATTATATCTATTCAGATAAGATTAGTGTTCAAAGCGAGAAGTAATTAGTAA
>JAEQML010079052.1:0-12155 GCA_016904865.1 Pissodes strobi | reverse complement strand
ATGGAAGCATACATCCCAAATTCCATCAAGTTACCATCAAAAGGAAAGCCCTGGTTCGACAAAAGATGCGAAAGAGCTGTAGGAAGGAAACAGCAAGCCTATAAGTACTGGCAGCAAAATCAGACCGCTGAAAATCGCAATTATTTTATCGAAGCGAGAAACGAGTGCAAGCGTGTGATCGACGAAACTAAGGACAAACACAATCAAAAGATCAGGAATAAACTTTTGCAATGCCCCAGTGGCTCCAGGAATTTCTGGTCGGTAGCAAAGGCAGTAAGTAACAACTTTACAAAAACGTCTCTCCCACCTTTGACGGACGAACGTGGCATCACGGCGACTACAGCCAAAGAAAAAGCAAACATGCTCGCCAAAATGTTTTCATCGCACTCTACCTTAGACGTGCCCCAAAGCAAGACTCTCCCCACTATACCGAACATCAACACCACCATGGCAGAAGTCAAGTTTTCTCATCGTGATATTCGCAAAATCCTTAAAGAACTAGATACGCAAAAGGCATCAGGACCGGACGGAATACCTGCCATCGTGCTAAAGAACTGCGCCAACGAACTAACACCCGTTTTTTCCAGGCTTTTTTCTCTTTCTTACAGAAAAGGGATTTACCCATCCTCTTGGAAAGTCGCTCGAGTGCAACCTGTTCCAAAAAAGGCAAGAAAACCACGCCCTCAAACTATCGCCCGATTGCCTTGCTTCCAATAACCTCCAAAGTCATGGAACGTGTAGTCAACCAGCAACTACTCAAGTACCTCGAGAGCAACAGAATAATCAGCGATAATCAATACGGCTTTCGCAAAGAGAGATCGACAGGAGATATATTGGCCTATGTCACTCATATATGGAGTAGGGCAATTGAAAACCTCGGAGAGTCCCGAGCGATTGCGTTGGATATTTCAAAGGCATTCGACAGAGTTTGGCATGACGAACTGCTCAACAAACTGCCGTCCTTGGGACTGCCCGCCTCTCTCTGCAGCTGGCTGGCCAGTTTCCTTAAGAACCGATCCCTACATGTTGCAGTCGATGGACACATCTCGGACACATTCACCATCAACGCGGGCGTGCCTCAGGGTGCAATACTTTCACCAACTCTGTTCCTCATCTATATTAATGACCTGCTGATCGAAACGAATAATCCTGTTTACAGTTTTGCAGATGACAGTACCCTTGTCTCCCACTTTAGATCAGAAAAACCCTTACCAGCGACTGAGACTCATCACCGCAGACAGGAGCAGATTACAGCAATTAATCAAGACCTGGAGAAAGTTCAAACTTGGGGCGACCGAAATTTGGTCCAGTTCAATGCAGCAAAGACCCAAGCAGCAACGTTTACTAAGAGGGCCAATACAGCGGGCCCTGACATCATTATGGCAGGATCGACCATTCCTTCATCCTCGTCAATCGGGCTGCTGGGTGTCTCGGTCAACAGCAATATGTCATGGCATGACCATGTTGCTAACATCGCAAAATCAGCCTCCCAAAAGCTTGGTGCACTATTTCGCAACAAAAAACTCTATACACCGCAGCAGTTGCTCTTGCTGTACAAAGCGCAAATAAGACCGTGCTTAGAATATTGCTCACATATCTGGGGTGCAGCACCAAAGCATACCCTAAAGCTGCTGGATTCCATTCAGAAGAGGGCTGTGCGTCTCGTCGGCGATCCGGAGTTGACCCGAAATCTGGATAGTCTGGAACATCGCAGACATGTGGCCGAGATGTCTCTGTTTTACAGATACTTTCACGGCAGATGTTCCCAGGATTTGGCCCACATAATCCCGCCCCTGGCAACTCCTGTCAGGCAGTCCCGACAGACGGCAGGAGCGCACCAGTTCGTCGTACGACTAGAAACACCTAGAACATCGCTTTACCAGAACTCCTTTGTCTGGCGCACTGCATCACTGTGGAACTCACTTCCAGGACATCTGTTTCCCACTAATTACAACCTACAAATATTCAAGAACCGTGTCAATCAACACCTTCGCACACACACCGCTCGTCGAGCGCCATAGGATCTACCTTTAGTGTGTGTGCCACTGCCATAAAAAAAAAAAAAAATAAAGAAAATTAGCCAAGTATAAAACTCGCTTAGAATTACTGAATCTAGGGCAGTACAGTGATAAAAAATTTAATTTCTTAATTTTAGCTTTTAATATATTAGGAGAAAAAAATAACAGAAAAAATAAGTCTGTACGACCCTAGTGGATCATAATCTAGACATATTGATAAAAGAAAAAAAAAATTCGATCAAATAGTTTGTCCATAATCCTGGAATAAAGATTTTGAGACAAAATCGCTGATTCGACACGCCCCCTTGTCGCTCAAACACATGAATTTATTTAGAATTATTTCTTCTGGTAAGAGCTGGCATCGGCGCGAGGCCACGTGGTGTGTGTCTGTTGTTTACAACCTGACCTTGAGCCGGTATGGCGATCGCTCGCTGGACGAAACCAGTTTTCAGAAATATAATATTTGGGATTATTATTTATTTTGTAGACTGTTCTAAATGATCTTGTAGCCGCTTCTCAAACTTTCCACAGATATAGGTGGCACATTAGTGCAACAAAGACCCGTACAGAGATAAAAAAAATGTTAAATACAAAAATTGTAAGATATGTTGTGGTAAATATTATGAAAATATTTTCAATTATACAGGGTGCTTTATAAAATCCTGTCGTTCGTTTTTTGAGTTTTTGTAATGGAATGTATATTATTGCACGTTTAGATTCTGCATGAAATTCACATTTCGTGAATAATGCCCTATATATATCCCCAAGTTTTTCGAAATATTGACAGTTGAAAATCGGCCAACTACCATGTTTGACAGGCTGTACAGGGTTATCCAACGAGGACCAGACAAGGCGATTTTTTTACTTTTCCTGTAATTTTAGAAAAAAAACCGAAATAGCCATCTTATGTAATTTTCTCCCGCGAATTCGGATATGTTCAGCAAAAACCAATTGAACTAAAGGTCACTTTGATATTTTTTTAAATGGGATGCCATGTATATTATTGCATATTTGGATTGTGCGGAAAAGTCTAGACATATTTCATGAATAATGTCTTATACCTATCTCTAACGGTTTTTGAAATATTGACAGTTGAAAATCGACCAACTACCAAGTTTGACAGCTTGTAAAATCTAAACGGCTATAGATAGAACAAAACGGTTTGCACTTTCCTCTATTGGTTTTTCATAAGCTCTCGTATAACACTAACTTTTTATTTAACCAGAGGTTAAATTTATCCGGGATTTTTTAACATCTGGTTAAATCTAAAGTTAGTGTCATACGATAGCTTATGAAACACCATTAGCGGAAACTGCAAACCGTTTTGTTCTATGTTTAGCCCTTTAGATTTTATAAGCTGTCAAACTTGGTAAATGGTCGATTTTCAACTGTCAATATTTCAAAAACCGTTAGAGATAGGTATAAGACATTATTCATGAGATATGTCTAGGCTTTTTCGTACAATCCAAATATGCAATAATATACATGGCATCCCATTTAAAATTTAAAAATATATCAAAGTGACCCCTAGCACTTTTATTTGATGTTCAATTGTTTTTTGCTGAACAATTCGCGGGAAAAAATTACATAAGATGGCTCTTTCAGTTTTTTTTTGCAAAAGTACATGGAAAGTCAAAAATTAGCCTTGTCTAGTCCTCGTTGAATAATCTTGTACAATCTAAACGGGTAAAAATAGAGCAAAATGGTTTGCACCTTTCTATCTCGATTTTTCATAAGCTATCGTTTAACGCTAACTTTGTATTTATTTACCCAGAGGTTGCTCTATCCTTAGCCGTTTAGAGTTTACAGGCTGTCAAACTTGGCTGATTTTCAACTGTCAATATTTTTGCTGACTTCTTTTGTTCTCTTGATCTTCTAGCGATCAACATTTTTTGACAAATACTACTGTTTTTGAAATCAGGTCGCTTTTTTCCCCATATTGATACAAAAACAATGAAACAAAGCACTGATAGAACCAAAACACAATAAATCACAAGTTACAGAACGACCCGCACACTCCAGATTTAAAATTTGAATGATAAAACAAATATTTCTGTAGGATTCAAAAATACGAAGGATAAGATAAACAATCGACTCGCTTCTACCTAGTCTAGACGTAGGTATCGTCTTTACGAAGTCAATTGAAAAAGTTGGGACTCTTAATTTAATGTCGGCATAGTCTGTTCTCAGTTGCGGGCGAGCGCCTACACAAAATAATTAGAAATTATTAAGAGCCCCAACTGTTTCAATTAACTTCGTAAAGACTATAACATAAAATATAAAAAGGTCTTCTAAACACTTTAGGCAGGTTACGAGCCTATATATTTGGAAAAAGGTATCTACATCAATAATTATTACCTATAGATAAATAATGACTATTTTCAAGGAATAATAATAATAAAGGAGAAAATACCTACATGGTGGTCCATTAGTGTGACTGTCCCGTATCTGCCTATTTACAGAGATAAAAAAATGTTAAATACAAAAATTGTAGGATATGTCGTGTCGCATATCGTAAAATATTTTCAATTATACAGGGTGCTTCATAAAAACCTGGCATTCGTTTATTGACCTTTTTTAATGGAATGCCCTGCATATTATTGCACATTTAGATTCTACATCAAATTCTAGACACATTTCATGAAAAATGTTCGACACCTATCTCCAACTGTTCTCGAAATATTGACAGTTGAAAATCGGCCATTGACCAAGTTTGACAGCCTGTAAACTCTAAACGGCTAAAGATAGAGCAAAATGGTTTGCACCTTTCTATCTCGATTTTTCTTACTTTGTTTTATTGTTTTTGTATCAATATGGGGAAAAAAGCGACCTGATTCCAAAAACAGTAGTATTTGTCAAAAAATGTTGATCGCTAGAAGATCAAGAGAACAAAAGAAGTCAGCAAAACTAATGGCATCAACGTAAGTTTTGTTTTAACAGACTACTAAATACAACCACTTTTGATTTTGTTTGGTGAATAATGTACAGGGTGGCCGCTTTAAGTTGAGCCCATAACTTAACTCGAAATCTATGAGTGTTGCAAAAAAAATTAAAAATACAAAAGATGTTTCTAGTTAAACGATCTTTTATTGTTTGTAGTGTTTTAATTGTCACCCTATTTTATACAAGGGGGTCAAATTAAGATAATTTTTTTAAATAGAATGCCCTTTTTTCTTACATATTTCTAAATAAACCAGTAAAAGATGAATTCAACGATATGCAGGGTGTCCGAAAATACCGTTCGAATAATTTCAGGAGAGATTCTACATAAAAAAATATTAAATTTTTCTCATATGAACCTGGGTCCGAAAATGCATAGTTTCCAAGATACAGAATGTCAATCTTTAAAAAAATCGTTTTTTTAATTAATATCTTAAATATCCTTTTAACGAGTTTGTTGAAATTTAGTAGTGATATCTGTAATAATAAGGGGCTTATTTTAGCCTTAATAAGATTAAAAATATAAAGTCTAGTGGGGCCCCGGAGGGTATCATACCGAATATTATTGATAAAAGAAAGTGTCCGCCCATGACTTAAAAAAAAATGTTTTTTTTTTTCGAATTAAACAACTAAAAATACAACATTGAACATTGTTACAAGGGATTTTAGTCAGGGACACTCGGTTCTCGTCCTGGAGCCAATGCAGGACATTTAGTTTATATACTAAATGAAAAAACCTTTGTATTCCATGCAAAAATTTTAATCCAAAAAGGACGTCTAATCAGCGTAACAGAGCGCTTTCGGCCTTAGCCATCATCAGTGTTACCTGCAAAGTGAGTAAAAGAACCACCCATTAGTGGAAACCAGCATAGGCTGTAACATTTTTTTGGGTTGAACAAAGTAAAGTTGCAATAATTGTCAGTGACCTATGGTAAAATAAAAAATGAAATTGAATTTTAAGTTTGACTTTTTTGAGTTCTGAATTTATTGAGATAAAATGGTAATTAAAACTGTTAATTGGAGAAAGATGAGTTTAATTAATCATTACAAATTTCTTATTTTTCTTTCTTATAAATGACTGACAAATTTCAAGAGAACTGGTTTTTATAAGCATCCGTATCTAAGTTATAAAAGTAAAATCATGAAAAAAATATGTGTCAGCTTTATAAACACACAACTAAATTGAAACGTCTGAAAGAGATATTGGAAACTGAGTTTTTATTATTTTTTTAAGCTTTTTTCCCCAACTTTTGCTCTCGTTTCAACACTTTTTTATTTTTTATACATCATTTCTTTTCTTTCCATTTTTGCCATCCCCGCCTTGAACTCTTTGCATTTTTTTCGCCTAACTTTTTTATATACTTTTTTCTTATTTCGTTTTATAATACTTTTATTAACTTTCGGAACAATTTTTGACGAGAATTTTTTTCTCCCCATTTTTGCCATCCCGGCCTCGTAGCTGAATTATTTCGCCTGAAACCGCGTGTCTCTAACTTTTTTTTTTTATTATTTTTTTCTTCGTTTTATAACACTTTTATTAAGTTTCCGAACAATGTTTTACTTTTTTTCCATTTCTTCCCATTCTTTCGAACAGTTTTGGGTATCCGGGGAGGTGGGGGTGCAACGCGGTTTTTCCCAAACCCCCCTTAAATTAGAGCCCCGGTCCCACATATGGTCAAGGCTAGACCACCCCCCCCCCCCCCCATGAGGCGCACCTACCATAAAAATTTCGACACAGTAGCTCTTCCCGTTCTCCCGAGAGATTTTGTCATATTTTGCCTGACTGCTGATGCTGTCCGTCTCGAAGCACACGTAATGTGTTTGTCGACGGTCCAACGGTGACTGCGACGTGGTCACGTGGCAGTCCGGCAACGCGACGTAAGGTAAAATGCAGTGTTGTTTTCGCACAACTTAAATCAAATCGATGGGCGGTGTCTAGACAGAGAACGAAGAATAGCTTGCCTTTGCTAGAAAGGCACGCCGTCGGAATCTCGTTTCACTGATAAACCCCCTTAAGTAATATTTTTATCCAAAATTTTGAATTAAATTTTGTTGAAAATGATCAATATAAACCTTTCATTTGGTGGCGTTATATAGATGACATTTTTCAATTTATCAATATAACGAACATTTTCTTAACCGATTTTCTAAATCATATTAACACGAAAGAACCTACAATCCAATTCATTATAGAAAAATAAATGAATGAACAACTTTCATTTCTTGACATTCTTATAGAAAAAGACTTGAATAATTTCGAAACAAAAATATATAGAAAACCTACACATACAAACAGATATTTAAATTTTAAATCAAATCACCCAATAATGGTTAAAAAGGGGGTCGTAAAAAGTCTATATGATCGAATGAAAATAATTTGTAATAATCAAAATGTCAACACAGAAAAAGAATTTTTAAGCAATGTTTTGATTAATAATAACTATCCTATCGATTTCATTCAAAAATGCTTATAGAGCTTGAACAGCCAAATATTAGACAAAATTATATAGACCTATTACGAACCTCTTTATTCCTTATATTCCTGGTTTATCAGACAAAATAAAACGAATTGGTAATAAATTTAACATTCGTACTATTTTCAAAGCAGAAAACACCCTTAGATCCAAACTAACAAAAACAAAACCACTCAATGAAAATGAAACTACTAAAAATGTTATCTATAAAATACCATGTGAATGCAATAAATTTTATATAGGTGAAACCTGTAGACCATTATCAAAACGTATAAAAGAACACCAAACTTATATTAAAAATACACAATTCCACAAATCACATATTTGTGAACATGCATTTGATAACAATCACAGAATACAATGGAACGCTTCAAGTATTTTAGCAAAGGAACCTTCATCTAAAAAACGTAAAATTAAAGAAAGTGCTTTAATTTTATTAAATAAAGATGAATGTGTTGCTTCAACTTCTGTTAGTTTTAATATAGCACCTGGTTATCTTTGCTAAAAACTGAAGTTGATAAGGGACACTTAAAAATTAACTAAACCTTTTAACAAAAATCATTAAATTCTTCCTAAGCGAATAACACCAAATTATAGATATATAAAACTTCAAAAACAAATTAATTTACCAAATATCACCTCAATATCACACTAAAGGCCAGTAACCAGTAATTTTTTTTTTATGGCAGTGGCACACACACTAAAGGGAGACCCTATGGCGCTCGACGAGCGGTGTGTGTGTGCGAAGATGTTGATTGACACGGCTCTTGAATATTTGTAAGTTGTAATTAGTGGGAAACAGATGTCCCGGGAGTGAGTTCCACAGTGATGCAGTGCGCCAGACAAAGGAGTTCTTGTAAAGCGATGTTCTAGGTGTTTCCAATTGTACGACGAACTGGTGCGCTCTTGCCGTCTGTCGTGACTGTCTGACAGGAGCTGCCAGGGGTGGGATGAGGCGAACCAAATCCTGGGAACATCTGCCGTGAAAGTATCTGTAAAACAGAGATATCTCGGCTACATGTCTGCGATGTTCCAGACTATCTAGATTCCGGGTCAACTCCGGGTCGCCGACGAGACGCACAGCTCTCTTCTGAATGGAATCCAGCAGCTTTAGGGTGTGCTTTGGTGCGGCACCCCAGATATGTGAGCAATATTCTAAGCACGGTCTTATTTGCGCTTTGTAGAGCAAGAGCAACTGCTGCGGTGTATAGAGTTTTTTGTTGCGAAATAGCGCACCAAGCTTCTGGGAGGCTGATTTTGCGATGTTAGCAACGTGGTCATGCCAGGACATATTGCTGTTGACCGAGATACCCAGCAGTCCGATTGACGAGGATGAAGGGATGGTCGACCCTGCCATAATGATGTCAGGGCCCGCTGTATTGGCTCTCTTGGTAAACGTGGCTGCTTGGGTCTTTGCTGCATTGAACTGGATCAAATTTCGGTCGCCCCAAGTTTGAACTTTCTCCAGGTCTTGATTAATTGCTGTAATCTGCTCCTGTCTGCGGTGATGAGTCTCAGTCGCTGGTAAGGGTTTTTCTGATCTAAAGTGGGAGACAAGGGTACTGTCATCTGCAAAACTGTAAACAGGATTATTTGTTTCGGTCAGCAGGTCATTAATATAGATGAGGAACAGAGTTGGTGAAAGTATGGCGCCCTGAGGCACGCCCGCGTTGATGGTGAATGTGTCCGAGATGTGTCCATCGACTGCAACGTGCAGAGATCGGCTCTTAAGGAAACTGGCAAGCCAGCTGCAGAGAGAGGCTGGCAGTCCAAAGGACGGTAGTTTGTTGAGCAGTCCGTCATGCCAAACTCTGTCGAATGCCTGTGAAATATCCAACGCAATCGCTCGAGACTCTCCGTAGTTCTCAATTGCCCTACTCCATATATGAGTGACATGGGCCAATATATCTCCTGTCGATCTCTCTTTGCGAAAGCCGTATTGATTATCGCTGATTATCTTGTTGTTCTCGAGGTACTTGAGTAGTTGCTGATTGACTACACGTTCCACTTTGGAGATTATTGGAAGCAAGGCAATTGGACGATAGTTTGAGGGCGTGGTTTTCTTGCCTTTTTTTGGAACAGGTTGCACTCGAGCGACTTTCCAAGAAGATGGGTAAATCCCTTTTCCGTAAGACAGAGAAAAAAGCCTGAAAAAAACGGGTGTTAGTTCGTTGGCGCAGTTCTTTAACACGATGGCAGGTATTCCGTCCGGTCCTGATGCCTTTTGCGTATCTAGATTTTTAAGAATTTTACGAATATCACGGTGATGAAATTTGACTTCTGCCATGGTAGTGTTGATGGTCGATATGGTGGGGAGAGTCTTGCCTTGGGGGACGTCCAAGGTATAGTGCGAAGTAAACATTTTGGCGAGCATGTTTGCTTTTTCCTTGGCTGTAGTCGCCGTGATGCCACGTTCGTCTGTCAAAGGTGGGAGAGACGTTTCTGTAAAGTTGTTACTTACTGCCTTTGCTACCGACCAGAAATTCCTGGAGCCACTGGGGCATTGCAACAGTTTATTCCTGATCCTTTGATTGTGTTTGTCCTTAGTTTCGTCGATAACACGCTTGCATTCGTTTCTCGCTTCGACAAAATAATTGCGATTGGGCGTTTTCACACTAGCCGACACGACAACGACATTTTCGTGTCGTGGCGATTGGGCGTTTTCACACTAGCCGACACGACAACGACACGACAACGACAACGATGTCGGTGGACTCGTTATCTCATGTAATTAAATGGGAATTCTTTCACACTCTACGACATGTCGGTGTCGTGTCGTTGCAGGAACCGACATGTCGTTGAGAAGCAAGCAATCCTGTCGTGTCGTGGCGATTTTCGTCCATATTTTTGTAAGTGGTGTGTGGAATCACTGTTGTTTGTTTGAATTTATAGGTGAAACTAAAGAAAAATTACCAGTTTCAAATATGACATCGTTATATTGATTGAATTAGTGGAATCTAAGCCCTGTATTTGGGAGGAAACCCATGAACATAATAAAATATTAATTAAATTATCTAATATGTAGTCAAATGAATTTTTGCTCATAGGAAAATAATTAAAGTATGTACTTAATTGGGTCATAAACCAACTTCTCAAACAAAGTATAGTAAAGTCGCCTCTAAATATCTCAGTTTAATAATGGGATGTACCGTAAACAGCTCGGTATTGTTGGATGTCCCCAGAAATGCATTTTTTTGCGCCTCAAATAAAATAAATATAATATATAGAATTTGTTAAGTACCGACACACAACAACTGCATGTGCCGTGTCGTTGAAATGTGTAAACCACTTGTCGGATATCGTGTCGGCATCGTTGTCGTGTCGTTATCGTGTCGTTGTCGTGTCGGGCAGTGTGAAAACGCCCATTTTCGTCCATATTTTTGTAAGTGGTGTGTGGAATCACTGATGTTTGTTTGAATTTATAGGTGAAACTAAAGAAAAATTACCAGTTTCAAATATGACATCGTTATATTGATTGAATAATAAAACATGAATAATAAAACATAATAAAATATTAATTAAATTATCTAATATGTACTCAAATGAATTTTTGCTCATAGGAAAATAATTAAAGTATGTACTTAATTGGGTCATAAACCAACTTCTTAAACAAAGTATAGTAAAGTCGCCTCTAAATATCTCAGTTTAATAATGGGATGTACCGTTAACATCTCCTGGGCGTGTTTTACCATTAGGCCCGGGCCTAGAGCCCAATGGCAAATGGGGCCCAAATGTGCAACATAAAAAACTACATAATTGTAAGAATATGTTTTTAAATATACTCTTTCGCCAACTTTATAAGCTGAATTCCAAAACAAAACTACTCTTAATTAAACAAAAATAACAACTCGACGAAACGTAGGCTGATATAAAAAACATTTTATTAAAAATATACCAGAACAAAATACAAAGAAAGTAAGTGGGTGTGCGAAACAATTTTGACGGTAAAAAAAACAGGCACTTACAAAGTTCAGCATTTTACAAAGTTAAAGTAAAGGCGAAAAAATGAGTAGTTAGTGTATAGTCCCAAATCTGGCTGTGTTTACACTTATGTATCCAAACTTTTTTCGAAGAAAAGTGTTGACGTTAACCTCAGTGTATTTCTGTTATATTAAATATTATTTTATTTTTACTAATTTATGCTTTGGTTCAATATGTTTTTTAAAATCTTATTTCGTGTTTCTTTTCTAGTTTTTCTAAAATCTGTTATTTTTTATTAAAATTAATGCAAATTTATAAATAATAGAAAACTTAATTTAAATCTGAATAAAAAACTACATTATAATTAATGTTTTCAGTTCGAATCGAAACAAAAAAAAATCAAGTGGGGCCGAAGTCATATTGGGGCCCGAAAATTTGCTAGGGCCTAGGGCCCAAGTCCTTGGGAAATAGGCCCTGAACATCCCGGTATTGTACGATGTCCCCATAAATTCCTTTGCTTACATTGTTTTTTGCTCCTCAAATAAAATAAATATAAAATATAGAATTTGTTAAGTACCGACACACAACAACTGCATGTGCCGTGTCGTTGAAATGTGTAAACCACCTGTCGGATATCGTGTCGGCATCGTTGTCGTGTCGTTATCGTGTCGTTGTCGTGTCGGCCAGTGTGAAAACGCCCATTTTCAGCGGTCTGATTTTGCTGCCAGTACTTGTAGGCTTGCTGTTTCCTACCCACAGCTCTTTCGCATCTTCTGTCGAACCAGGGCTTTCCTTTTGATGG
>JAEQML010079051.1:0-12156 GCA_016904865.1 Pissodes strobi | reverse complement strand
TTCGCTCAGATACCTCGAATATTATGGATGCTACAGGGCTTTGTTAAAAATAGTGCATTGGCCTACTTTTTAAGGGTCAATGAATTTTCGTTAATCTTTTATATGTTATAGAGACCATTAAAGCTAAAAATTTTTATGGCATTAAGTTTAATTTCTGACAGTGTTACCGCTACTTATACAGAGATAAATAAAAGTCCCTTCTATGTTTTCCATTTTGTAAAATGTTATTTTCGAAGGCCTTCCTTCATACTTGATCCAGGCTTAGGAGCTTAGGACTGGCCCAATTTGTGCTTCAGTGCATAAATTGGAGCGTGTTTATTTATCTCTGTATAAATAACGGTAACACATCAGGAATGAAACTTAATGTCATAAAAAATTTAGATTTAATGGTCTCTATAACATATCAAAGATAATAATAATAAATTCATTGACCCTTAAAAAGTAGGCCAATTCACTATTTTTAACAAAACCCTGTAGCATCCATAATATTCGATGTATCAGAGCGAATAAAAAAAGAAAATGTTCAGAAATGATCAATCTTTAATTTGGTATTATCAAATGATATCAAATATCATTCGTTCACTCTACAAAGATTAAGGGAAATTCATCGACCCATAAAAAGTACTATTTTTAACAAAACCCTGTGGCATCCTTAATATTCGAGGTATCAGAGTGACTAAAAAAAGAAAATGTTCAGAAAGGATCAATCTTTAATTTGGCATTATCGAATGATATCGAATTTCTTTCGTTTACTCTACAGAGTGTCCCAAAAGTTGACAAAAAACATTACTTTCTTTTTAGCCCTGTATATGACATTAGGACCAATTGTTAAAAATCAGCATTATCTCTAACGTATTCATAAACAACCAGACTACAATTTAGCAAAAAAAAAGTCAAAATCGAGTGAAGGGTTCAAGAGAAAATTGAAGTCAAACTTATTGTAAATTTTGCCCGTTCCCCTAATTATGCAGGTGTGTGTGTGTATATATATATATATTATGAATTTTCCGACGACCTCTATGTCCGAGCAATGTCAAATCGCACGGTTGTGCAATTCGTAGAAAAGCGCTTCGTCAGCAGTCCCGACGGAAATCATACGATGCTATTCTCACGACATCTGCGCCTTTCCTGATATAAATACCTTAATTTTACCATTGTACAGTTAGTTAAGAATAAGTTAAGAATTATACCGATACTATGTCAGTTTGAATTTTAAATATAAATAATTAAATAAGTTGTAACTAATAATATTAAATATGTAAATAATAATTTTTTAAAAAGTGAATTGTGAAATAATCAAGATAACAAATTGGCGCAGTCGGTAGGATCTGTCAAACGCTGTCAGAATAGGAAAATTCCAACTGGTATCGGCGAATTCCAATCACTCAACAGAAAGAACCCAATAAGTCCCCACTCGAAACTGCTACGGAAGGAACACCGAGTGAAACCCCGGGCAGCAGCAACGAAAACACGACGAATGAAGTTATTTTTGTGAGTATAGAATCGTCTCGTTTTTATCCCATTTTGTGCTAAAACTGTTCGATTTTCCAAATATTGCCCAATTTTTCTTATTTTATCGAAATATTATCGTTGTTTCTCTATACGTGAAATCTTTATTCCATTTAAAATTATATTTTTACGTTTAAAGTCGCTGCCCGCAGTAGAAACTGTTACATTTGAAGTAGAACCTTACAAACTTTCCGAATTTTTTTCCATTGTACCTGAATTCGATGGAGACCAGATCTTGTTAGGTAATTTTATAGATGCGTGCGATTGTGCGTACGATATGGCAACTACGCAACAAAAAGTTTTCCCTGTAATTCACATTAAAAATAAACTCAGAGGTAGAGCAGCCCAGCTTGTAAGTTCCAGAAACCCAAATTCTGACTTAGAAATCAAATAGCTCTTGAGCCTACATTTTGGAGACTCTAGGAATCTCTCATCCCTCATACAAGATCTTCAACGCCTTAGGCAACTTCCTAGTGAGTCACCTCTTACCTTCTTTAATAGACTCCAAGTTCTCAATGCAAAACTGCATGCGAGTGTTCAAAAATCTCCCCATCTCCGAACAAAAGAACAAAAAGAAGTTCAAACAAGCCTTATCGAAACAATGGCCGTAAATACGTTACTTACAGGACTCGAACCACGTTTAGGACAGCTCATCCGTGTTGGAAACCCTGCTTCGCTTTTAGAAGCACAATCCAGAATTCGAAAAGAAGTCCAACTCTCCTATCTTGAAAATCAAAAAATATATAAACCACCCCTACCAAAAAATACATTTATGCTATTAGATCTCCACCTCAGCCACAGAAATGTTTGACCTGCGGTAGAATTGGCCACACGGCAAATCAATGTAGACAACAACATGTAAATCGCTAAAATTTTAGCGAAAATTCAAACCCCGATTCCCAAAAACTAGCTAATAATCATAATTTCCAAAGGCCAATAAATTCATCCAACTATTCCCCTAGCTTTTCTCAACAAAACAGATGGAATAGTCACCCACAAAACCAATATAAACCACATAACACATCAAGTCAAAATCAGCCTCAATTTCGCCCTTCGATATTCCAGAAAAATCCCAATTATCACTCAACCCAACAGAGGGCACATCACGTAAACCTCAAGGACTTTTCGTCTGAAGCATATCCCGATAATAATGGCTATCATGTCGGCAGCTCCGATTATAATTACGAAAATTATTATCAGACAGACGAATGTTCTCCCGAATATTGAAAAAATTTGCCAAGCACTGACAATTATCAGGATTCTCGCACTTTCAATGAACCCTCACCCTCCGGAGAATATCTACCAAGATGCAACATCAGAGATTCAAACTCAAATCCAAACATTAAACTTAGACGACATGAACCCAAATGTGAATTTCCCGGAACAAGCATTTCTTTAAAAAATCCACTTTTTACGGTGAATTCAAAAAATTTGTAATATATAAAAGACGCTTCGAATAGATTTAAACTGCTTATCGACACCGGAGCAGGAACTTTAATTTTTAAGGAAAACACTGTTCAAAATTTTCCGCGACGATGTAGATGCATTACAGATGAAAAACTTTCCATTAACGAATCAACCCTTATTCCTTTTTGCCTTGAAGACCCTCACAAAGTGTACATTTATAATCTTGATATCAATTTCGACGGTATATTAGGGTTAGACTTTTTAGAACAGCGTAATCGATTTAAAATCAAAAGAACTAGTAACTAATTTTAAAACGATTCCTTTGCATAAAGTTATAAATGATGAATTATCACCAAAACTCAAAAGCAACTGCAATAAACTAAAATCTAACAAAATTTCAATCGATGCCAGAACTGAGAAAATCTTAAACTAAAATGTGATCTAGCTAATACAGATGCTTTACTTTTCGC
Source organism: Pissodes strobi (assembly GCA_016904865.1). Lineage (NCBI taxonomy): Eukaryota > Metazoa > Arthropoda > Insecta > Coleoptera > Curculionidae > Pissodes > Pissodes strobi. The sequence goes on along the minus strand of JAEQML010079051.1, from coordinate 8,770 downwards.
TCCAGAAAAAGATAAAGTTAGGTTACCTAATGCACTAGTTAGAGTAAATAAACACGGTGAACTTGTAACCTCGATTGTTAATTCAAATGCTAAAGAAAAAACTATTGATTTTACAGAATTAATTATCGAACCATTCGATCCAGGCATAAGTAGTAATCAAACAATTTTTAACTTAAATTTAGAACCAAAAACTTAAACGATTTATGACAGACAAACATTAATTAGAAATCAACTACGGACAGACCATCTAAATGACGAGGAAAGAGAACTAATAACTAATTTATGCCAAGATTTTTCCGATATATTTTACATTGAAGGTGACGACCTTACGTTTATTAGCGAGGTCAAACATTCCAATGAAACTAACAACGCAAGACCTGTGTTTACTAAATCCTACAGATACCCTCAGGTACACAAGGAGGAAGTTAAATCTCAAGTCAGCAAAATGTTAACCCTGAACTGGTATCGTGGGGTAATTTGACACCCTAGCAAGGATTTTTTTTTTAAATTACGCATTTTAAATTAGTATTGCTCTTTCATGTTTCAGCTATTCTCCTAACTCAGTGTTATCTGGGGAAGTGTGATCCGTGCTGTTGCTGAAAAAATACCGTTTTTTCAAAAATCGAGATTGGGGTGTGTAAATACCCCACCATACCAGTTAAAGTGTTCGATTTTACTTGGAAATTTGAATGTCGCGGGCGTCGCGGCGACCGCTTACTCAAAGTGAACTAGAAAAACAGGTAAAAATGATTCTTCTTATTGGTAGTTTATCATGTTTATTACACACTCGTTGATTAGAAGTATTTTAGAATCACAAAAACAATATAGTTTATTAGAACTTTTGATAAAAATAAATTGTCAATGACACTCCTGCCAGTTTTTTAGCTTATCTATCGAATGACTGATTTTTATTGCAGATAATAAGATTGGACCCTAAACATTGGCCTTCCATTGAAAATTTATAGATTTTGGAAGATTATCAAATTTTTTGGTTGTTTTTTCAAAGAACATACAATTTAGAACAGTGCTCGTAGCGTTTCAAGGATGACGTTTTTATTTTGTTGTATGGAAAAACATTTTGGGTTTAAATATATTCAGTGAATAAAGTAATGTTAAATTAATATTTAAAAATAAAAATATTCATGAAAAAACCGTATTTGAATTTTTCTTCATATTATAATTTGGGGTGTCAAAGTACCCCACGATACCAGTTACGTTTTGTGAAAATACGATACCAGTCCAGGGTTAAACCAAGGTATAATTCGTCAATCTATATCTCCATGGTCTTCTCCCGTCTGGGTCGTACCCAAAAAAATTGATGTTTCAGGAAAGCCAAAATGGCGAATCGTAATCGATTATCGGAAGCTCAACGAACTCACTGTTGACGATAAATATCCCCTTCCACATATTTCCGACCTCCTAGATCAATTAGGAAAATGTGAATACGTTACTACACTCGATCGAGCCTCAGGCTTCCGTCAGATTGAGATCGATCCCAAAGATATCCCGAAAACATCTTTTTCAGTCGAAAATGGATACTAGGAGTTCGTTCGTTTGCCATTTGGTCTCAAAAATGCCCCGTCCACATTCCAAACAGTCATGGACAATATCCTCCTTGGCATTCAGAATGAACGCTGTCTCGTCTACATGGATGACATTATCATATATTCCTAGGTTAACAGAAATCTTTAAGCGCCTTCGAAAGGCAAATATAAAAATTCAGCCTGATAAGTGCGAATTTTTAAGAAAAGAGGTAGCTTATCTTGGTCATTATATTACCAAAGAAGGAGTAAAACCAAACCCTTCAAAAATCGATTGCATCCAGAAATTTCCTACACCTACCATACCAAAAGAAATTAAGTCCTTTCTAGGCTTAGCGGGATATTATCGACGCTTCATCCCTAATTTTGCGAAAATATCGAAACCCTTAACAAAACTCCTACAGAAGGATGTTCCTTTTCATTTCAATTTGGATTGTAAATCTTCTTTTGACGAACTAAAAATGGCACTCGTCTCTGACCCAATTCTAATCTACCCCAATTTTAAGGAAACCTTCCTTTTGACCACTGACGCAAGTGCGTTCGCCATTGGCGCTGTTTTGTCGCAAGGCCCATAGGAAAGGATCTTCCAATACCATATGCTTCCAGAACCTTGTGCATTGTGCAATGCAGAAAGAAAATACTCAACTATAGAGAGAGAGCTACTCGCAATAGTATGGGCAGTTAAACATTTTCGGCCGTATCTCTTTGGCTGGAAATTTGTTTTGATTACACACCATCGCCCATTGACATGGCATTTTTCCATCAAGGACCCTGGCACTCGCCTAGCTCGCTGGCGTCTAAAGTTCGAGGAATACGACTATAAATTCGAGTATAAACCAGGAAAAATAAATAAAAACGCGGACGCCCTATCCCGTGTCAAAATTAATCATTTTAAGGCATGTTCTGATTTCCAATCAAAAATCTCTATCCTTGCTTCCGATAAGGAAGAAGACATACATAACAGCCCATCGACTAGTGGAGAAAACTCTCTATCAACTGACGAAAATGATGATGTAAACACTGACCAACTTACGCAAGAATATAACACCTTTGTGAATCTGTACAAAAGAAAATCAATTATTGATTATTCTAAAATCGAAATTTTCAATTCACAACTTTTAGATAAATCCCGCAAAGACATAGTCACTTTCTTCTGGCAAGACCAACTAGAAGAACAACATTACAAAATCATTGAAGATATCCCAATTTCGCTTCCAATGAAATTAACATCTTATCGAGTAAAAGCGCAAAAATTATATAATATCGTTGCCCTATAATAAGGATATAGTAGTTCAGCACTTATCTTATATCTTATTCAAAAGCCAAGACGAATTCGATTTGCAAAAATCCTATTGCATAGAGAATAACTTGAAATTACCCATTCTGGAAATATTTTCCTTCATTTTCATCGAGAAAGACATTAAACTCAAAATATGTCAAAATATCGTGAAAACTCCCGAACATGATCAAATTCTAATCATTTTAGACCAATATCACACCGGAAAAAATAATCTACACCGTGGAATTAACGAAACCATAAAACGAATAAGAGAAAAATACAACTGGCCCGGTTTAACTAAGGACGTAGAAAAATATACAAGAAATTGCGAAATTTTCCAAAAAGTCAAAATTTGTCGCAAAAATCTTAGCACACCCCTTGTTTTGAAACTCCAAAAACATCCTTCGAAAGGATTAATATAGACCTTTTCGAGTAGCCTACTCGTAATTATGCCCTTATCATTAGGGATGAGTTGACCAAATTCACACAGGCCTACACTATAAGTGATAAAAAATCAACTTCAGTTGTAAACACACTCCTAGTGTTTTTGCAGCATTTTGGCATCCCTTTGAGGATCCACTGTGATCATGGGCGAGAATTCGACAACGCCCTACTGAAAGACCTTTGTAAACTTTATAACGTAAAGCTGACCTTTTCAAGCACTGGCCACCCTCAATCAAATGGCTCACTTGAAAGGTTCCATGCTACCCTAACCGAAATGATTCGAGTACATGTAGCTGAACACCCTAATGAACACCCCTATAACATCCTCCCATATGCAATAATTTGCTACAACAATACTAAAAATAAAACCCAAGGTTTTAGTACATATGAGCATATATTTGGCCATACATCAAGCAAACCTCCTGAAACAAAATAAGATTTGACAAATCCGTTTCGCAAAAGCTTCCGGAATATAAAGTTGGCAATAAAGTATATGTCAAAGAAACGCAAGACAAATATAAGACCCATAATAAATGTAATGGTCCATTCCAAATAACAGACGTTTTTGGAACGTCAGCATTGGTTAAAAATTTAGCAACTAACGAATCTTCAAAAATAAATTTCGACAGGTTAAAGCCCTACTACGTCTATTCTTTTCCAGACTGTTCAAGCTAATACCAGCCGCCATCTCCCAATTCACCCTCACACCCATTAACAACACCATTGGGATCTTCTATCATGAAGAAAGAAGTATTAGAGTTTCGAATGACAAATGGACATTACTAGTGCATCAGGACTTACAACCCTTTAGAAAAGCTATTAAAAATAATGAAAAAATCCTTGCTAGCATGTCAAGCGTACTTGACAACCCCACACCCAGAATGAAAGCCTTCAAAGTTGAAATTCAAACAGATTTTAGTCTCCTAACACAAATTGCCGATTCCGTTAGTCAAAAATTAGACATTTTAGTCGATACAAAAATGTATGCTTTTAGAAGTAGACGCGGTCTAGTAAATGATATAGGCAGTATTTTTAAATCGATTACAGGTAACCTAGACTCTTCGGATGACGAATACTTTGACGCATGCATTAATAAAATTAACTCGAAATTCGAAAGTTTATTAAGAAGTCAAATTTCCGTGACTACATGAGTTATAAAAAACTTTAACTCGACTATTCAAAAACTACAAGTTGACGAAGAAACTTGCAATCGAGACATTACCGAAATTCAAATATCCGTGAACGATATCTTAGATACTATGGCATTTTATGAAGCGCAAACAAGAACTTTAGATCTTTGTGAAACTTTAATGGAAAGTTACGTATTCCTAGAAAATTCCATTGATGACATTTTAAACGCGATAATATTTGCCCGGTTAAAAATCTTGCACAGTTCAATCATTACTCCAAAAGATCTAGTCGCCTCTCTTCAAGAGATATCGCGATTTTTGTCAAAAAATTATCTTCCACTACCTACATATACTTCAAGTGTTGCTCAGTATCTGGACATTATTGAATTAGAAGCTTATCAGTCCAATGATAAAATTGTGTTTATTTTAAATATTCCACTAATTGGACCAGAAACCTATACCCTATATAGAATCTTCCCTATCCCTATCTTGGATAATCGAACAGGTTTCTATCATATCATACCAACAACATAAAAATACATTGCGCGAGATGACGATTCTTTACTATACATAACTCAAACCTCAAAACTTGGAAAGTCGCAAGCCATTGCAAGCTAACGTCAAGATTTGCTCCGACCTTCTCCAGTATCCAATAGATAGCGATGCTATCTGCGAAGCACAGCTGTTAAGGCAAATAAATGAACCAACAAGGACCTGTCAAACCTCAATCCTACTAGCCAGCGACTACAATGTGCAGGAGTTCGATCAAAACTACGGGCTCATAACCGTTTCTGATTCCCTTCCAGTCACCGTTAAATGCGAAGGAAAAGAAATTGTTAAGCAAATACAAAAAACAAACACACCTTTGAAAATGCAACCAGCCTGCAATGCGTTCATCGGAAGTACCAGGATTCGTTCGAAATACCCTATTGAAAAATATAAGAACGTAACGTACAGAACCCATCCTGTTAAAATTCCGTATGACTGTTGTCAACATCTTCCAGAGCGTCCCCATGTTCCAGAACTCAAGCCACTGAAACTTAGCAAATCAACACGGACGACCTAAATGTAGCGCAGCATAGGTATTCAGATGAGCTCGACAAAATTATCAGACAGGCGTTTCTAACCAAACATGTCCATTGGTTCACAATTTTTACAATAACACTGGTTGTTGCCCTAAAAACCCTTTACATCTGCTGCAAGTGTCGACGTAGGAAGCACCTTAGACTCAGTCTCACAGACTCCTCCATTCCTCCATCACATCCAAAGCCAGAAACGCGAAGCTTGGTACAGCATCAATTAAGAAGATTAATCCCAAGAAGAAGAACTAGCATTCATCCAGAAGAAGCTATAGAAGAAACATCAGATCCAGACGTTTCCAGAAGTTGATGCAAGGCACCAACTTTTCAATAAAAAGGGGAGCTGTTATATGAATTTTCCCACGACCTCTATGTCTGAGCAATGTCAAGTCGCACGGTTGTGCAATTCGTAGAAAGGCCGCATCAGTGCTTCGTCAGCAGTCCCGACGGAAATCATACGATGCTAGTCTCACCACATCAGCGCCTTTCCTGATATAAATACCTTAATTTTACCATTGTATAGTTAGTTAAGAATAAGTTAAGAATTATACTGTTACTATGTCAGTTTGAATTTTAAATATAAATAATTAAATAAGTTGGAACATTGTGATACTATTGAAAGACTAAGCGACCTATATCCTAGTGATTTTTTTGTGATAACAGGTGATTATAACCTTCCTAATTTCAATATATGTACTGATTTCGATGATAATACTTTCCTGCTAATCAATGACGTCAATAACCAAATATTGTTTGATACAATGTCACTTGTAGGGCTTTTGCAAGCAAATAAAAATGTACCTAATATATACAATAACTTTTTAGACTTAGTTCTGTCAAATTGTGATGGCATGAATGTGAGATGTCCCAGTTTTAATTTTGTACCCTGTGATAATTATCACCCAGCTATAGAGATAGATTGTAATTTCGGATATGTACCCAGTGACTCTCAGTATGAATGTTCAGTGTATGATTTTGAGAACTGCGATTACTTGTTGATCGGTGATATGTTTTTGAACACACGATGGGATCAGCTCTTCTGCTGCGATGTAAATACAAATGTTTCAATTTTCTATGAGCATCTTTTTAGTATTTCTTGAACTGTACGTTCCAAGGAAATTGATAAAAAATAATAATTATAAATTCCCCCCATGGTTTACTGGTGAATTGAAGCAACTTGTTATGCAAAAAAAGATGCGCATAGACGTTACATGGGAAATCAGCCACAGGAAAATTATGTTGTTTTTAGTGATCTCAGGTCTACATGTAAGAGTGAGACCAGACGTTGTTTTGTGGAATATATAAGGAACGTAGAGCAAAGTATCATCGCCGACCCCAGATTTTTCTGGAGGTTTGTAAGGGGTAGGATCATGCAGGGCGGTATACCAGAGAATGTCAGTTTTGGGGATGCTATTGGGTGTTCTGGTCAGGAGCGGGTGGATCTGTTTGCTACTTATTTTGCTTCTGTGTACGATCAGCAGACTGCTCATTGCTCGGATTTAGATACTGATATCCAAGACTCCATTAACTTGGGGTCGATGAGTCTGGGAATTTCGGAGGTTCTGGAGAAGCTTGAGGGTTTGAATCTCAAAAAAGGGTCAGGGCCTGATGGTGTTCCACCTGAAATTTTAAAAAACTGTGCTTTCTCCTTTGCACGGCCTCTATGGTTGCTTTTCAACCAATCTTTAAGATCAGGTATTTTTCCAGATTCCTGGAAGCTGTCTATTGTAACTCCTATTTACAAGGGTGATGGAGAAAGAAATGCTGTAAATAAGTACAGGCCTATAACTAAGCTCTCTATTATCCCTAAGGTGTTTGAGAGCCTCATTACAGACTACTTGAGTTTTTCTTTTAGGGGCATTTTGACACCATACCAGCACGGCTTTCTGGCAGGCCGTTCAGTGATGACTAACTTATTGTCATATCATACATACCTTGTCAGTGCCTTGGAGGAGGGGTATATGGTCGATTATGTCTATACCGATTTCTCCAAGGCATTTGACAGGGTAAATCATGCTATATTGATGTCTAAGCTGAAGCGGTATGGTGTACATGGTAGTCTGTACGATTGGATTTACTCATACCTGACAGGTAGAGAGCAGCAAGTGAGAATTGATGGCGTCACCTCGCGGGTCATTAGGGTAACTTCAGGAGTTCCCCAGGGGGCCCCTATTGCACCTTCATTGTTCAGTCTTTTTATGAATGACGTTACTGATTGTTTCAGAAATTCTAAAATATTACTTTATGCTGACGATCTCAAGATTTACTTAAGAATAAAAAATGTACATGACACTGCTTTGATCCAGAGAGATTTGGACCGCTTTTGTGACTGGTGTAGTGAGAATAAGCTCTCTCTGAATTCATCTAAGTGTAAGTTTATTCAGTTTGGTAGATTGAGAGATGGTGTTGAGTCTGAATACTTTATAGATGGGAATAAGATTGACAGGACTGATGTTGTTAGGGATTTGGGTGTGCTTTTTGATGGAAGGCTAACTTTTATTCAGCATATTGATTCAATTTGTAATAGGGCCCTGCGAATGCTGGGATTTATAAAGAGAAATACCCGTGACTTTACTAACATTATGGCAATTAAAGCCCTTACTATCAGGTTCATATAAATAGAATCGAACAGATCCAGAAAAAGTTTTTGAGGTATTTAAATTTTAAGATGGGCTTTGCTATTACGCATTTATGCTACAGTGAACTGGAAACTCATTTAAGTATTCAGCCATTACACATTAGACGAAAGAACTTTTATATCACAATGGCTTATAAACTTATCCATAATAAGGTCGATTGCCCTGAAATTCTTGCACTATTGAATTTTAATGTTCCGTTGCACTCTCTCAGACATCCCAAACTTTTTAATGAAAATTTCCACAGAACAACTTATGGCCGTAGCTCAATAATTGACAGGGTGATGAGGACAGTTAATGGCACTGATACTATCATAGACTTATTTAGTGTGACTGAAAATTCTCTTAAGGCCAAATTAAAATGTATTAATTAGGGTGATATGTAGAATATAAAAATAAAGAAAAAAAAATGTTAAAATAATGACGTGTCGCTGTGGTGTTGTTTGCATTTTTATATAGTATGTTGTTGCCGAGGGAATGTTTCTTTTATATAGTTGAGTGCAATTTGTTGGTGTTTGACTTTGGAGTATGTCTTGTATACTTTGTTTGTGTATGGAAGTTGTTTATTATCCCTTATATTTTTTTTATATCATTTTCTTACAGTGTGTAATTTTGTATTTTTTTTGATTGGGCAGGTCCCGTAATAAAACAAACAAACAAA
>JAEQML010079050.1:0-12156 GCA_016904865.1 Pissodes strobi | reverse complement strand
TATACGTCGATTTCGCGCTACAATATATATTATGGGCTATCATTTTTTTTGATTTAGTGACGGCAGTATTATATGGAAGCACAAATAATTATTTATAAGAAATAAACACATTTGAAGATATTACAATGTTTGTTTAGAGGGCGCACCAGAGTACAGGGTGTCCCAAATTCGAGCCTCATCATTGGGACCTCGGGAACTAGAAGAGATACGAGGTCGGTTAAATGGAGGCTAAGTTACGCGATTTGATGCTGATCAAAATGCCACCTTACAAGTTGAAAAATGTCGAACACTTCGGAAGATTTTTGGAAAAAGCCGAATATTCGCGATTTCATTTTTATTTTTTTATTACTTTATTTGAATAGATATAACAAAACAAATTTCACATTCTCATTATTACTTTTTCTTTTCTACAAGATGGTGTTATCAGATTTTCAAACCGACGTTTCGTCTTTGTGCTGCCATCATCAACTTTGTTTTTTTTTTAAATAAGGACCTGGATTTTTTATTATGGACTTTAAGAGCTTCTAAGGCCTCAGAATCAATTATGTATCGCACTTATTGGAAAAATTCATATTGTCACGACTAACAACCATCCGAACGTTTTTGTGCTACCCTATAGAACTAGCCGCCGTCCCCTCGCTTCTCTGTCCGTATGAATCATCGCCCGGCCGGCCGCGAAGTTTCAGGATTGCTGGACTGGAATTATCTCGATGGCCTCGTCGAGATCATATAGAGTGGCCTCGGAATACTTCCCGAATATTCGTGATAGATTTGAGATTATATATAAGCAGACCTAAGGCGAATGTTAGTCAGTTAGTTCAGTTAATCATTGAGTGTTGAATAGATATTTGTTGTAAAGTTATAAGAGGAGTTTAAAGTGTTAAATTGTATACAGTGGTAGTGAATAAAGAGAGTATTAGTTGAAAACAGTCAAGTTGTAATTTTGTTAAGAACCCACGGGAAAAACGTAACAATATTAATGGCATTTTTCATAAGAACTCATGTGTTAGAGAGAGACAGAAAACAGATTTTTGGTATGATTTATTCGAAAAGAGTATGCGATACAACAATGAGAATGTGATTTATTATTTGTTCCAAATCTATAATCCCACACAACTATTTACTTGGGTAAATTGCTAAAAATATAGCCTATAGTTCAAGCCGGAAATAATAGTCAGTGACTCATTTTTAGTTTTAAGGCGCGCCTCGAGGGGTAAGGGTAGAGAGAAGGAAATTCCAGTGGCGGATACAAATGCTTTATAAATTAATCTGTTATAATAACTATATAATGGAATAGTAATAAGTAGACTTAGGCAAATATCCACTTAAAAAAATAAAGTTTATGCACATAAATATGCATGATTTTAGTCTAAAATATGCAAAAAAACGTATATTCAAAATTATTCCTAAGTCTAATAATAAGCAACAAAATTGTACTACAAACAAATAGTACTAAGTATTCATTAAGGCTAAGAAAAAAAGTCATATGATAAGGGTTTTTCTTATGATAAAATACCATACTGAAAGTTGCATCGAAAGTTTACATAAAAAATCAATACAATTTTAAGTTTCCTACTCGTTATCGGAGGTTTGATCAGAATTTGATTCAGAATCATTACTATCACTACTTTCGGAACCAACATTGATAATAAGAGGTTCAACTATAACTTCGACCGTAGTATCATTTTCTGTTTTATGGCATGTTCGATACAATTCTGCCAATTATCAGCTGTAACGTTAACAATAGCTTCGTTTAACAAACAAACATACACGGTTTTTACCAATGCATGTTCGCCCACAGTTAAATGCATTTTCACCTTTTTTTCGCAGGGGGGGAGGGCAAGACTTGTCGAAGCTTCGCTCTTTCCATTTTACAAATTAATATTTTGAATTAACAATACAAAAATTCACAGTCCTTCGCAAAGATGCAACCGGGGAGACATTGAAAATGATGAATAAGAACGCAAAAATGTGATTTGCGTTGAAATTCATATGGTTTCCAAAAGCAGAGTTTAAAAAAGTAAAAATACGAACACACGAGTGTTTATAATATACCTATATAATTAAAGAAATGCATTTTTAGCGTTAATATTAAACATTATCATAATTAAAACAAAAATAAATAAAAAAAATTAAGCGAGTTTGCTAGTACTCGAGACTGATGTGTAAACATATACTATAACGACATCGGTTGTAAAAAAAATGACAGCAGCAAGTTATGTTCCCAACGGTAACCCAACCACGCCCGACGTTGCTTAACTTCAGTGATCGGACGAGAGCTGGCATTTTCAACGTGCTATGGCCGTTACCTGTCATTTTAGCTTGTTCATAGAATAAAAACAAAAACATTCGCATTTATAATATTAGTTAGGATTCTTTAATAATACGCCCTGGCAGCTTCGGAGCGGATTAATTCACTGCACAAATTCGACACGAAAATCTAATGCCACCAGGAATAACATCAACATATGGACACAGCATATTTACCTTATAATCTTGGGCCGACATCCTTTGATTTGGGACAGTCAATAACCAGCTTTTTCAAATTTTACTATTTTAAACGTCTGGGCATAATACTTTTGACAGTTCGTATAATTTAAAATAATAATATGCTTTTTTATCGTCTAAAATCCGTTTAAAAACGATTTTAAATGGCAAAATTGTATAAAAATCTGAAAATTCGGACTTTTTTAGGACGAAGCGAATTTGTCGTGGATTTTGTAGCGCAAATCAATTTAAATTCAACCGTCTATTAAAAATAAGCTGAAATATGGATCCAAATACACTGCGAATATAATATAATAAAAATAATACTTTTGACGGTTCGTTTAATTTTAAATATGCTTTGTTATCGGCTAAAATCCGTTTAAAACAATTTTAAATGGCAAAATTGTATATAGTACTGTCCTAGCGGCTAGAATCGGTTTACACATTTCCGTCCCATTTGCCCAGATTTACACTCATACGGCCGCATAAGATGTTTACACATCAAAAACTCAAGGGCGTTTAAGATCAAATTATCTCAATGTCATTCAAGGTAAAAGACACCACAAAACAGTCCCAAGGACATTCAAGGTCATACACGCATGGAGCAATCTCAAGGTTATATGCGCGACCTTCAACAGAAACTCAAGGACATTCAAGGTCAAATGTCAAGGACAATCAAGGTGAAATTAGGTCAATATCATTCAAGGTCGAATACACTTAAGATCAAGTGAGCGGGATCTATCTCAGTCACCGGAGGGCAAAAAATTGGTGGGGGGAGATTTCAGGCCGTCTAGAGCACTCTACTGTGGATTAATTCACTGCATACCTTCGACACGAAAATCTACAAAGCTTTTTTTTACCAGCTACTCATCTTGGGCCGACATCCTTTGATTTGGGAAAGTCAATAATCAAATTTTGCAAATTTTAGAAGAGGGCTATGACTCAATATTAGTTTAACTGTCTGGACACCTGAATAATACTTTTGACAGTTCGTTTAATTTAAAATAATAATATGCTTTTTTATCATCTAAAATCCGTTTAAAAACGATTTTAAATAACACAATTGTATAAAAATCCGAAAATTCGGATTTTTTTAGGACGATAACCGTGGCTTAGGACGAATTTGTCGTGGATTTTGAAGCGAAAATTCATTTTAAATTCAACCGTCCATTAAAAAAACAAACTTAGGTATAAAAGGAAAATTATAGAAGAGGGCCATGACTGAATATTGATTTAAAAGTCTGGGCATCTGAATAATACTTTTGACGGTTCGTTTAATTTAAAATATGTTTTTATATCGTACAAACTCCGTTTAAAACCGATTATAAATGGCAAAATTTTATAAAAAATCCTTCACGGACATCATGGATTAGCTTGCTCCTCAATGCGACTGCTTATAATGTTACAATCGCTTTACACATTTCCGTCCCATTTGCCGAGATTTACCCTCATACCGCGCATCAAAAATGTGCAGATATGAAAACCGAAAAAATTAGGAAAATCTATTAATATATAATTAGCCATAACGTTACTGTAATATTTTTAACCTGTTCTGATTCTGTTTAGCCCGTTTTGGCTATTTCTAGTCACTTTTGGTTAGTCGTTCAAACAACTTTCCGTTAGTTCCAACTTATTGATGTGTAAACAGCTTACGCGGCAGTATGAGGGTAAATCTCGGCATATGGGACGAAAATGTGTAAACCGATTCTAGCCGCTAGGGCGGTATTATATACAATTTGCCATTTAAAATCATTTTAAATGGATTTTAAATGATAAAAAAGCATATTTTAAATTAAACGAACAGTCAAACTTATTATTTATTAATTATTATATTCGCAGTGTATTTGGATCCATAACACAGCTTATTTTTAATGGACGGTTCAATTTAAAATGAATTTTAGCTTCAAAATCCACGACAAATTCGTCAGAAAAAAGTCCGAATTTTGTCATTTACAATCGTTTTTAAACGGATTTTAGATGATAAAAGAGCAATTATTATTTTAAATTAAACGAACTGTCAAAAGTATTATTCAGATGCCCAGACGTTTAAAACAATATTGAGTCATAGCCCTCTTCTAAAATTTACAAAATTTGGTTATTGACTTTCCCAAATCTAAGAATGTCTGCCCACGATTACTAGGTAAATAAGCTGTGTCCATATATTGATGTTATTCCTGATGGCATTAGACTATCGTGTCGAATTTGTGCAGTGAATTAACACTGCGAAGCTGCCAGTAAGTATTATAAAATAATTCTAACTAATATTACAGATGCGAATGTTTGTTTGCTTCTTAAGCTTTCACGCATAAACTGTTCCGATCATCATGAAATTTTGTACAGATATTTTCAAGGGTATAGTAAAGAACATAGGACACTTTTAGCTTTTACCCGAGGCTTCGTTCGCGTTGATTTTTTATTATTTTAAACTTGGTTATTAAACCTAATTTTTATTCTATGACTAAGCTAAAACGTACAGGGTGTTCACCCATAATGTCCCCCCCTTTAACTTTGTTAATTTTTAAGCTACAAAAAAATAATAAAAAACAGAATTGTAGGGTTTTTTATGTAGTTTTTGCACACGTAAACAAAAAAACAAAAAATTGTATAGTATACAGTGTAGATCAAAAAGAACCATTTTTTTAAATCTAGCCCCCATTTTTTATTCGATTTTTCGATTCTACCTAAAATTCTAAGAATTTTTAATATAACACACTATATGCCTATTCCTAATACTTTAGGCGTTATTGACAGTTGAAGTCGCTATTTTTTAATTATAATAATAATTCTTTAATCATTTTTAAAACAGAAGATACAAAATCACTACTCGAAGCAATGAGGTCGAATTGAGGAAACTAAATATTTACACCTCAATAACTTCAAAAGCTAAACAAAAAGTTATATTCTTAGGTGGTTGTTGCCATAAAAAAATAAAAGAACAAACAAAATAGCGAATTCAACTGTCAATAGTTCTTAAAGTATTAGGAATAGGCATATAGTGTGTTACATTAAAAATCCTTAGAATTTTACGTAGAATCGAAAAATCGAATAAAAAATGGGGGCTAGATTTAAAAAAATGTTTCCTTTTGATCTACCCTGTATACTGTACCATTTTTTGTTTTTTCCTTTACGTGTGCAAAAACTATATTAAAAACCCTACAATTTTGTTTTTTATTTTTTTTTGTAGCTTAAAAATTAACAAAGTTAAAGGGGGGGACATTATGGGTGAACACCCTGTACAAGCAATGGGCATAGCATGTTAAAAATGCCAGTTCTCGTCCGATCACGAAGTTAAGCAACGTCGGGCGGGGTTAGTACTTGGATGGGTGACCGCTCAGGAACACAACGTCCTGCTGTCGTTTTTTTACAACCGATGTCGTTATAGCATATGTTTACACATCAGTGTCTCGACTACTACCAGACTCGCTCAATTTGTTTTAGTCATTTGAACTGACTCCGATATGTTATAATCAAATTTAATCTTTTTGGTTAGTTTTTGTTAGCTGCAAAATCGTTTTGGTTAGTTTTAACTTACTTTAATTTTTGCAATCTATTCCGATACGGTTTAGCCCGTTTTGGTGCTATTGGTTACTTGTGATTAGGTTTGGTTAGTAATTCAATTAGCTTTCGGTTAGCTTTAGTTAGTTTTAAATTATTTTAGTAATTTGAACCGGTTCCGATACGTTATGGTTAATTTTAGTTAGTCGGCAAAATTCGGTTAATTCAAGATCGTTTCACCTTATAAGCTTAATATTTTTAATCTGTTCTGATATGTTTTAGCCCATTTTGGTGCTTTTGGTTACTTTTGGTTAGTTTGGGTTACTTTCGGCTAATTTCAGTTAGTTTTAATTTATTTTAGTTATTTATTTTATTAGTGTTTTTGATTAGTCACCAAAATAAGGTTAATTTGAATTAGTTTCAACCAGAGATAAATTTTATTTTATCTCTGGTTTCAACTTACTTCAATATTTTAAATTTTTTCTATACATTTTAGCCCGTTTTGGTACTTTTAGTTACTTTTGGTTAGCTTTGGTTGGTTATTCAATCAATTTTCGGTTACTTTCAGTAAGTTCCAATTTATTTGAGCCATTTGAACCGGTTCCGATACGTTAAAACAATTTAAACGTTTTTGGTTAATAATGTAGGTCGTCGCAAAAATTCGGTTAATTTGGGTTAGTTACTTATTTTATTCCTAATCTGTTCCGATACGTCTTAGCCCATTTTGGTTACTCTTGATTAGTTTTGGTTCAACATCTTTTGGTTAAGTTTAGTTAGTTTTAATTTATTTTAGTCATTTGAACCGGATCCGATACGTCATATCCAATTTTGATGTTTTTGGTTAACTTTAGTTGGTCGCCAAAATTCGGTTAATTGTTAGTTTCAACTTGTTTTAGCCCCTTTTGATACCTTTGGTTACTTTTAGTCCATCTTGGTTAGTCGTTCAATCAACTTTCGGTTAATTTCAGTTAATTTTAATTTATTTTAATCATTTGGACCAGTTCCGTTACACTATAACCAATTTTAGGGTTTTTGGTTAGTCACCAAAATTCGATTAATTTAAGTTAGTTTTAACTTACTTCAATATTTTAAATCTATTTCGATGCGTTTTAGCCCGTTTTGATGCTTTTAGTTACCTACTATTGGTTAGTCGTTCAGTCAAGTCTCAGTAAAGTTCAGTTAGTTTTAATATATCTTAGCCATTTGAACCGGTTCCGGTACGTTATAAGCAATTTTAATGTTTTGGTTAGTTTTAGTTAGTCGCCAAAATTCGGTTAATTTGGGTTAATTTTAGCTTACTTCAATATTTTTAATCTATTTCGATATGTTTTACCCGTTTTGGTGCTCTTAGTTACTTTTGGTTAGTTTTGATTAGACATTCAATCACCTTTCGATATGTCATAAGCAATTATAATGCTTTTGGTTAGTTTTGGTTACTCACCTAAATTCGGTTAATTTGGGTAAGTTTTAACTTACTTCAATCTTTTTAATCTAATGCGATGTTTTAGCCCGTTTTGGTGCTTTTAGTAATTTTTGGATAGTCATTCAATCATCTTTCGGTTACTTCCAGTTAGTTCCAATTTATTTTAGTAATTTGAGCCTGTTCTGATACGTTATAAGCAATTTTAATGTTTTTGCTTAGTTTTGGTTAGTCCCCAAAATTCGGTTAATTTGGGTTAGTTTTAACTTACTTCAATATTTTAAATCTATTTCGATACGTTTTAGCTCGTTTTGGTGCTTTTCGTTAGTTTTGGATAGTCGTTCAATACACTTTCGATTAGTTTCAGTTAGTTCCAATTTATTTTAGTCATTAGAACTGATCCGATAGTTACAATCAATTTAAGTTTAAATAAACAAGCTAACACGATCTCTCACGCGTACGACGTTATGTGTGGCAAATGTAGCATGCACTTTTTCACGATTTGAGGCCCTATTTAGGAAAACAGAACCATTTTCAATGTTAAAACAAAACGATAATCTAAACACGCAAGCGCGACTATGCAACAGATCTCTCACAGGGTACATGCTCATTTACTGTTGCATCGTTGCGACCTCCGCCCGACGGTCGTAAAATATCAGTACATTTACGACCGTCGATCGCGAACCTCTGTGAAAATACAGCTGCTTCAAATGCTCCGCATAACGCGGGTATACGGGCCACAATGAATTTGGCAGCGGTGCACGTTTTGTGCCGGAACGCTGTGTCCGCATTTAGAATAAGCGGCATTTTCGAGCATTTCATACCAAATTTATTGTTAAATATTAAATATTACTTTAAGCCGCTCACGTTGGTCTATTTTCGAACTAGTGACTGACGTCACTGACTATTATTTACGTCTCAAGCCGAGAATAACAACCGCAGAGAAGCGACAAAACCCGTCGGCACCTTTGAAGTTGTAGAGCCACGTTCAATCTGCCATATGTGACAGATGGCCGGTTTAATACACTGAGATAAATGTAATGAAGGGAAAATAAATGCTATACACCGATAAAACATGTAATTAATTACATTATTATTATTTGCTTTATTAGAAATGTATTATGAATAGGTTATCTTTTAGGATTTAACGGTTTAACTCAGAGTTTACTGATTTGTCGCTTTCTAACCTTTTTGAAGTGAATACTTCTTTGGTTTCATGAGAGTGATTTTTCAAGGTCGCATCACGAGATGGTTTATGTTTTCGTCTCGCGTTACGAAATTTTCGTATCGTTGATTGGACGACTAACCCAAACTAACCAAATCTATTAAAATTGTTTATAGTGTATCGGAACCGGCTCAAATAAGTAAAATAAGTTGAGACTAAGTGAAACTAACCCAAAGTTGATCGAAAACTAACCCAAACTTAACCAAATCTATTAAAATAACGTATCGGAACCGCTTCAAATGACTAAAATAAGTTGAGAATAAATTAAACTAACCGAAAGTTGATTCGACGACAAACCCAAACTAACCAAATCTCTTAAAATAGATTATAACGTATTGGAACCGGTTCAAATGACTAAAATAAGTTGAGACTTAGTGAAACTAACCGAAAGTTGATTGGACGACTAACCCAAACTAACCAAACCTATTAAAATTGTTTATAGCGTATCGGAACCGGCACAAATGAGTAAAATAAGTTGAGACTAAGTGAAACTAACCCAAAGTTGATTCGACGACTAGCCCAACCGAACCAAATCTACTAAAATTGATTATAACGTATCGGAACCGCTTTAAATGACTAAAATAAGTTGAGACTAAGTGAAACTAACCGAAAGTTGACTGGACGACTAACCCAAACTAACCAAATATATGAAAATTGATTATAACGCATCGGGACCGATTCAAATGATTAAAATAAGTTGAGACTAATTGAAACTAAATGAAAGTTGAATCGCTGACTAACCCAAACTAACCAACTCTATTAAAATTGATTATTACGTGTCGGAACCGCTTCAAATGACTAAAATAAGTCGAGAATAAGTGAAACTAACCGAAAGTTGATTGGACTACTAACCCAAACTAACCACATCTATCAAAATTGATTATAACATATCGGAACCGGTTCAAATGACTAAAATAAGTTGAGACTAAGTTAAACTAACTGAAAGTTGATAGGACGACTAACCCAAACTAACCAAAAGTCGATCAGTTACACGTACCTTTAACATATGTCAAAAGAAATAAATAATGATGTATATTTCATGATGGATATATCGTTGTAATGTCATTGTAATATGTCAAAATGTATGTTAGAATATTGTAAATTCATTCCTTATTAAAAGACGACTATGTACGATTCTGTCAATCAAAAGTTTTAAGAAAATGTCAAATGTGACAGATGAATATATTCGTCAATATTTCCCTTAATATATTGTAACAATCATTTGGATATGCTCGTTCCAATGTCAGTAATTATGAATTTTCTGTAGCAATTCGCGGTTAAATATCCAAAAACAATTCATTTATTTTCTTACATTCACAAACTTCGATATAATCTAGCACACCATTGGAATTATTTTAATATAATTGATTTGTCTATGCCACTGGACTGCAGGCATACAGTTTTTGTAATCCCAAATATGATTGCCGGAATCTTCAATTTAATATGAAAAGTTTGCGATGTAGATAGGCAACTAACAATGCATCTATTAATTTTACAGCCTTTCTTTAGTTTGTGACATGACTACGTGCTTTGTTTTGACAGTTACATAATTCAGAATGTTTTGTGAATGAGGTTTGATTGAGTTTTTCGCGGAATTTTCTAATTAGGAAGTTAATTCGTGATTACTTAGTTGGTGGTATTTGAATTGACCTCGTATCGACTCGGGTTTTGTAGGTTGGTCTCGTGTCATCTTGCGGAAGTTAGTTTTTATGAGTTTTGGTGAATAAAATCGATTGTTGCTGAAGCAGAAGTCCCTTTTCGTATAGACCTTCAGGCCTTAAGGGTGTAAAGGCGGTGACAACAGCGTCAAGAATGTGTTAATTTCCCTGGAAATTGATAGCAGCTAGGCTGGATATAATAATTTTTGACTCCAATGGCATTTTAATATGGATTAGCCGACACTGAAGGAGAGCCGAACATCAGAATCTTAAATCTACCTTGAAGTTTAATCTTAATTCTACCTTGAAATTTAATCTTAACTCTACCTACGTAACTTTACTCTAATTGTAACTTCAACTCTGATGGGATCCTAAATTTGAACTGGTTCGAGTACTAAATTTCAATTCATATGGGCAAATGAGGAGACTATAGGAGAGGATCAGGAGATTCACAGACGCGTTCCATTCCAATCGTAGCCTGGTGGGTAGCAATGTAATTGTTGGTTGGAAAGTGGAAATTACATGGTCGGGATGACTCCGTGGTTATGAAACCACTTTGCTGAAGAAGCGTTTTGGAGCCCTGAGCATTCTCGTCTGGAATAAGATAAGTGATCCTTTTTACCTTTTAGAAATGTTTGCACAATTCCTCATTATTTCATCTTTTTAAAACAGAAAAACCAACATTTCAAAATTTAATTTTAAGTATCTTTACCGTATCTATCTTACCTTTATCTTACCTTTGCTTTATCTTGTATATTTACCTTATTGTACAGTTATCTTACTGTAATCTCAACACGAGATTATATATCTTTAACTTTAAGCCTTGTAACTTGAATTTTGATCTTATCAATCAAATTTTGTACATTTATCTGATTGTAAATTTATCTACTGTATCTCAAAATGAGATTATCTATTTTTAACTTGGATTTTGATCTGATCAATCAAAATAATTATCTTTAGTGAGTACCTACTATGTATTATAGAGATTGAATACTCATGTACATACTCAATATTAATCTCGGAAATTTCCACTTGTAAATTTTTGTAAACTATTGTTTCTTACTTATCTTTGCTCTAGTTACTACAGAACTAGTGATATTATTTGGCTACATTTAAATTTTCAAGGGTAAGCCCTAAATTTAATATTAATTAAATTTCTCTTAAATTATCTCCTAATTAGACATATTTTCTAAATAAAATATGTGATTGAAGTTCTTCTTAAGTACTGCTTATTATATCTTACCTAGGTATACAGATTGTTAATTGGTAAAACATTTTGATTATAATTACTCGAGATTACTATGGGATTATGTATTGAAATATTTTGACTTATTAATGAGCTGATCGTAACTTATGGGCTATTCGCTTATCAGAATCATTAATTTTAATTAGGGTCGTGAAGAGAATTTCATATACTACGATCTCATTATATTGTAATCTAGAATCAATATTGTTGAGTATTGCTTATTCTATCTTACCTATGCCAAGCGTAATTGGTGGTTGGAATTAGGATGTAATTTTTGAAAAGATACTCAGTAGAGTCAAAGATTATTATTAAAATTTTTGAGGGAAAGCATTTCTTTTATTTCTTGCGTTTACTTTCCTTACATTGGTGTCTTATTATGGATAATGTAATCTGACAATTTATCTTATCTTTTCTTATCTTTCGGTCTACTCTAGATCTGGCGCCCACATTTAATTGAATTTTCAGAATTCGAACTCACACCCCTAGTGCCACCGCAATAAGACATCTGAGCAGCGACAGGGTAACTCAAGGAACGTTTAACTCTCACTTTTACTTATACAAATAATTTCAATTAAAATCGAAATAAAATTTCAGAAATAAAAGGTGAAAAGGGTTAATGTTATAA
>JAEQML010079049.1:0-12156 GCA_016904865.1 Pissodes strobi | reverse complement strand
TTATTATCATTATTATTTTTATTATTATTATTATTATTATTATTATTATTATTATTATTATTATTATTATTATTATAAGTCACAAAATAAAAACCTTAAGGGCTTATTTGTTCACTATAGGATAACAGTATGTGAATATTAAAATTTCAGTTATTTTAGATATTACTAGGAATTATCAGATCTGAAATTATAATAGATATTTGTGTAAACACGCCTTGCACCAGAGCAATTAGTACCTTGCTATTAACTGTAAGTGTTTAATTGTATCATGCAGAATAATTAGGAAATATAGTGCAGTGTAGTAGGGTTGGTTACGAGTCTATTTTCACGCACACAGGGCAATGTCCTTGCCCTTAACACAATAACATACCTGCTTTGTATAAATTGTTAACTGCAAATGCACAAATTTCACAATTTTAAGCATATTTTATATTAAAAACTTGAAATATACCCTTTACAGCATTTAGCTGTAGTCCCATCTAGAGTGGCCATATTGGCTACTGCCGGCTTTCTCGTTCAGAGGGTGCTGATTAAAGTAGTCACGAATACTTTAAGATCCTTTACAGGCGTAGACGACTATATCAAAATCGACCTCTCCTCATATACGTGCCTCTCCTATTGGTCGATCCATCTTTGTCTTCGTGATGCCACAGTTTATACCATATTTAGTTATATGCCTATGGTTTATACCGTACCCGATTCTACGGTATAAACCACGGCCACCTATACGACACCCCCGTTGCTTTTTTTATTTTTTTTTAAGATTATGTTTCTCAACAGTTTTTTTTCTTGATTTTGGGTGTGTCTTGGGTTAGTTTGGGTTAGCACTTGGTTAGTTTAATTTTCTTGAGCCCCCGTAGCGAGCGCAGCGAGCGGAGGGCCATGCGGTTCATCGACCAATAGTCGTTTACGCCTGTAAAGGATCTTAAAAGGCGTCACTAATTTAACCGAGTAGGCAACCAACAAACCATAAATTTGTCTTGGAGATGCATAAAATTTAAATCGTTTAATAGTTTCCCCTTCTCCTCTACAACAGCAACTTGTTGAACCAATCACAACGTGGAAAATCAAAACAAATGATATTCGATTTGGTAAAAAAAATTTGGTTTTTCGGTTTTTCTTTGATTCAGAAACAGGGCTTCGGTTAGTTTTACTTCGTTTCTGCAGCTTTCTGTTCCACAAGTTTTCATTATTTTTAGCCGTAAGTATACCATTTAGTTGCATATTATATTAAACATTATTTCTGAGAAGTTTCTAGTCCGCCGTATTATATCTGCGTATTACAATTATAAATTCTATAAGTAAACGTACAAAATGCATACGCTTCAGTAAATAGGGCTTGTAACCGCCTAGGTCACGCTATGCAAAAATATTCAAAAATAATTTTAGAATCTTGATTTCAGTATTTTAATGTTTTGTAGTTTAAAAACGCGCACAAGGCGTATCGTTACGTTGTCATTTAGAAGAGTAATTAAAAAAAAAATGGAACCGTGTCTTGTTTAATGAGCACTTCTATAGCCCCTATATATACTTTTAGACTTTAAGCAAATATATGTCTAGACTATTTGCTGAGTGCCGTCAATATTGATTCAGTTAATATCAGGTCGATGTTATGTTCATAGGGTATATGAGACCCTTGATATTCATGTTAAATTTTATGTTGATGAGCCACCTCCAAAATTATGGCATTTAACTACCCGTTATCCTAAACAACAGTTTGGGTTAGTTTTGGTGGTTCCATTTGTTTTTTTTTTATATATAGAAAATGGTTCTTTCGTTTTGGTTCAGGCTGCATTTGAAACTGGCTCTGCTAATATTTTATTTTTTATGGTAAAAAGTAATGAGAACTGATATGTTTTACTTCTATTATAAATTTCAGATGTTTTACCACCCGCTACTCTTGCATCATCAGCACAAGATGCAGCTGAACATGCCTTGGATAGCTGCAACAATTGGCCTGAAAAAAGTAAAAAAGGAAACTATTATTCAGTGTAATACTTCGAGGATATGGTGGGTATTCTTTTCATTAGTAAAACCATTGTCTTTATATGGGGACTCATATAAAGACAATGGTAAAATCAAATTGAATTATAAACAGGGTTGTTGCTGCTTTGTAGATAAAATTGTGCCATTTTACCGCACGATTGTGCCAAAACTGTCATATTTGAATGACGTCAGTTGACTTCTTATAAATTACTTAATACGAAATGTTAGTTAACCGAGTCGCACCATTGTTTGCCAAACGTATTCGCAGTTATTTTTTAAATAAGAATAATTAGGATTAAATATAGTATTTAAGTTAATTAAATAACATAATTAAACAGTGGGCAGTTGAAATAAATTGTATAGTCATAAAAAAAACTAATCAATAAAAGTAGATTCCCACAAAAAAATAATTGAAAAAATTCTTAACATGAAAATAGAAAAATAAACTACAACATTTCGTTCAAATCAGGTTTTATGAAACTAAATTAACATCTAAAAAAAATCTAGGTACCTACCTATAATCAAAAAATTTTTTTAATTAAGCAGAAGCTTCGTCAGAATATTTTCAGTTTGTGGGGAATTAAAATTTAATAAAGACATTGGTGGCCTCCAAGCCAGAAAACCACCTTCAATTTTTCTTAAACCGCCTCCTATACTATGAGAATAGCTGAGTAAGTTGAAATTAAAAGTCTATTTCTTAGCTCAGTTTTTGATTAAGTAAGATCTGAAAACCCTCTCAGCTGCGGCGGAAGAATGTGGTAATGACAGAATTAGTTTTCCTATATTAATTGCAATTGCTGGCAACACTGACTCGTACAGTAATGTCAGATGACCTAGGTGTCGATGAAGTCAGGTTGTCTGTTTGAATATGTAAAGACACAAAAGGAGAAGCAGATATATGTAACCAAAAATTCACACAGCCTAAGAAAATTACAAATAGTTATATTTGTTATATTATAGTATTTTTTAATATATCTAATGAATGATTATGAAAAATATGTTTCAAAACATTACACGTATTAGTACACATTAGATCATAGTACTATCGTATTTATAAAAAAAGCTTACAAGAATTAGAATGAGAAGAAACCTTATCAATATTTGCGTAAAACCGGCTTATCGCATGTTAAAGGTTATTAAAAATGCAGAGTATTGGCGTCAGGCGTTAGTTCAATAGAATAACAAAAATAATTTTTTTTGTATTATAAGTATTAAGTATATCAACAGTTTGATTAAAATAACAATAAAAACAAAATATATTTAGCAAGAATACTTCAAATAAAATCTAATATTTGGTCATATATCCCTGTTTTTCTATTACTTGAGCCAGTTTCTTCGGGATTGACTGAATTATATTTAATCAATCAAACAAAGTCAAAGTCAAAGCACTATATATTCCAGAAAATACTAAAATATATAAACAGTATTTAAGAAATAGCGTCAAAATACAATAATAAAATCTAGACTAGACCAGACATTACATACAGTTGTTAAAATATTGTTAAAAAAAAATTAAAAATTACAAGAAATCATACAGGACTCACTCTAAAAAAACCTCTAACATAAAACAGACTTAAAAACAGTATAATGTAAAACAAGATTTTATAATATAATATAATAAGCTCAAGGAATATAGTTATTAAGATATCTCAGTGGCATTATAAGGTTCCAAGAAGGTATTCAAATACTTCCCTTTTGAAGGGTTTGTGGGACTCAATTGACTTTACGTGAGCAGGAAGTCTATTAAAATAGTGCACGCATGACAGTCTTGGATGTCTTTCAGAGAGGGTAAGCCTGTGATGTGGAATATGGTAGTTTATGCCACGAGTGTTATGGGCATGATCCAGTAGATGACACACAAACAAATGCTTATTCCTATGCAAAAACACAACACACTCATACACATACAGGCCCGTCAGTGTCAGAAGTCCATTCTGCCCTAAGAGAGTGCGGCAAGAATCTCTGATTCTCATCCTCAACATGATCCTGAGGGCTCTCTTCTGAACCAGGAAGGCTCTATCAGCATTGACACTACCCCCAAAAGACAATACCAAAACGCAACACAGAACCAAAGCAGGCATGATATGCAAGAAACAATGTTGGTAGGTCTACATAGTTCCTCAAGACCCGCAGGAGGTAGCAACTGGTATTCAGCTTACCAACAACACAATCCACCTCTTTTTAACAGCTGAAATGACAATCAACATAAATACTGTTTACGTCCAGTAAGAAATGACTCAACCCATCTAAGAGGTGTACCCCTTACTCCATACTGTTCCAGCTTCTTGAGCAAGATATCATGGTCCAAACAGTCAAAGGCCGTTGACAGATCCAGGAAACCCATGCCTATCTCCCCCCTCTCCATACACTTCACGATCTCATCAATAATAGTAAATACAGCGGTCTCTATTGATTTACCTTTTAGAAATCCATGCTGACTGGCACTTATTAAATTGTTTGTACTGAAGAAACTTATGAGACGGGAATACATAGCTTTCTCAAAAATTTTGGAAAAGGAGGACAAAAGATTGACAGGACGATAGTTCTCCGGCATACTGGCATTGCCCCTTTTGTAGAGAGGCTTGACAACTGCCACCTTAAGCTGGTTGGGAAATATGCCATACTTAAAAGAATTGTTTATGATGTAGCATAGAGGGATCGCCAAATCCTCAATGCATGGTTTCAAGATATTTACCGACACTTGATCAAAGCCAGAACTTGATTTATTTTTCTGACCCTTCACAAGAGGGGTAACTGGAGCTAGAAACATTGACCTAGTTGAGAAAGAAATTCTATTTTGATATTGATTATCTAAGTTTAAGGTCTTTGTTAATAATGGAGCAGCCTCGACCATGTAAGTATTGAAATAGTTGCCAAGAGCTTTAGCATTACCAACAAATTCCAAGTCAAGTCACTCTGTCCAGTACTCTTACCTCTTACTTCATTTATAATTTGCCATGAAGATTTTGATTTATTGTCACTACCTAATATTCTTTGAGAATATCATCTCACATTTATTTCCAAAATTTTAGTACATTATGACACATTCCTAATGATAATGATATGCTATGATTTTTTCCCGCGCTTTGCTACACGTCAGACAACGCGTTTTCGGCGCGGGTTACAAGCACCTAAACGGGGCAAGGTGTGTGCCCTATCACAATAAAAGGGGTTGTGATGCTGTTATTTTATTTATTAGCTTTCCTTGGGGCTCAACCCCTTCAAAACACCTACCAGTTAGTGTCAGCATTTGGCTGTAGTGTATGTTTGTAATGAAGTATTTTAGTTTTTATTGATAAAGTACTTAATGCAGGGAAAAGTTCT
This sequence comes from Pissodes strobi, assembly GCA_016904865.1. Classification (NCBI taxonomy): domain Eukaryota; kingdom Metazoa; phylum Arthropoda; class Insecta; order Coleoptera; family Curculionidae; genus Pissodes; species Pissodes strobi. Next base: position 6,846 of record JAEQML010079049.1, on the reverse strand, counting down.
GCAAAAACCCTGCTTAGAATTGCTCATAGATGAGCGTACAATACGGAACGATACAAACAATTATATTTACAACATGTACTATCCCAGAGGAGGGTTGAAGAGTAAAAATTAATATTTACATATGTACAAGTTGTTCAGATTTAGTGTCTAAATCTGGTTCCGGTGGCCAGGAATTGTAACATACCAGGAGCAAAGAGCGAGATTTATATTCGGCTGCGGTAAATAGGACGCATCCGTGGCGGTGTTGTGCAATATTTGCAGTATCCTGTTGCACGCTTCACCTCCATGCTCGAGCCTGGTAGGTGAGTACGTGCCAGGTTGTGTTTGTGTCATTGTTTTAATAACACTCTCTATATTAAGTGATTTATCTTGTTCTTTATGCATGGATGTTGTCAGCTACCTATATTCAGCTGTGTATCTGTATCTTTTCGCTCTCCGTCGGGTCAGCCGAGGGAGCAATGAAGCTGATTTAGGCGCGTTTCGCAGCTGTTCGGTTTAGTGTTGCTATTTTCATATGAAAGAGGGATGTGTGTAGGGGTTCTATATAATATTTACAATGGGAAAATTTTATATTCACGGTTTGAAAACTTGGTTAGGGTGGTCTGATTGGTGTAAAATAAACTGTCGAGTCTCTATATATAGGACCGTGCTTTGGCCGGCGCTCCGGGTCAAATCTCTCGTTGGCTATGTCCGCCGTCAGCGGTGATCCCCGTATTTCAGATTCAAAGAACCTACACGCTAGGCCGTCTATATGCTCGTTGATGAGTTCCATGCCCGCCCACGCGTGCAGGTCCTCTACTCTGATTCAATCCCTTAGGGAGACCGAAAAGGCGGCTCTTAGGTAATTGTTCTGTATTATTTGTACCTTTTCCAGGTGAGATTTGGCCGCGGAGCACCAGATAGGGGCACCATATAAAATTGCCGGTCTTATGATGGATCTGTAAATAATAAGTTTATTTTTGGGGCTTAAAAAGGATCTGGGCGATATGAGAATATTAAGGCTCTTTTTAATAGCGATATTTTTCTGAGTTATATGTTCTATATGCTTACTGAAATTTAGTTTCTTATCAAAAATTATCCCAAGATATTTGACTCTGTCTTTAGGTGTAATTTGTGCATTGTTTATTACGAGAGGTGTGATTTCGATGTTAGTCCGCTTGCGCGATAACACTATAAGCTCTGTTTTTCCAGCGTTTAGGGTAATCTTCCACTTCTCGTAATATTGTATAAGTGTGTCAAGGTGTCGTGTAATGTTTGTTTTGGCCACTTCGGCGTTAGGATCTTGGGAATAAATTACTGTATCATCCGCATACAGGGCTTGACGGGTATTGGGATTTGAAGGAAAGTCAGCAATAAAATAACTGAACAGTTGTGGTGATAGTACCGTTCCCTGTGGTACTCCGGCGTGGATGCGCCTGACTGACGATGTCTGCTTACACACTCGGGTTTCAAAGGTGCGCTCGGCAAGGTATGACTCAATCAGAGCTGCTAAATGCAGTGGCAGTCCATACTCCACATACAGTTTGAACAGCAGTCCATTGTGCCACACCTTGTCGAAAGCCTTTTCTATGTCGAGGAGCAACATCACGGTAGATTGCTTCTCATTGAAGCATTGGTAGACGTCAGTTGCGATTTTCGCGGCTAGCATGGTCAGAGTACAAAGAATATCGAGTAGATTCACTTAGCAAAAATCGTTTGATGTTTTTGGATCAAACGCAAAAGCCGCAGCACGGTAAAAAATTAATTTTTACTCTACCTGCGGCAGCAAGCAGCCTGTGAGGGGAGATTCAAAAAGTATTAGCTGATGCAAAATTATTTCCTCGGTTATTATTTGATACACGATATTTCAAAGGGCGATTAAGGTAATTTTTAATACGTGATTCAAATGAATAAAACTATGTAATAAAGTTATACAAAATAGTAACGTATACTAAATTCAAAAACATTATAAATAAAGGTAATACCTATTAAAATAATTTATTTGACAGTTTGTAACTTGATTCATCTATTAAAACATGTATAAAGCAGAAGGTTCAAAGTACCTGAGAAAGATTATGGGAATTAAAAAATATAAAAAGGACAAATTAAGCTAGTAAAGTAAATTTATAGCTTCTTACAAGCCTAAACACTTCATTACTCGCGCTATGAGTATTTCTCTCACATTTTCTGCGAAATCGTCAGTTTTTGGAGATGGCTTTGCGGACGGAGTTGTCCTCCACTACTCTAGCTGGCTTATTTGGCGTCCTCTTTAACATAGCCAATTAACCGGGTGCATTTCTCATATGATTGGCTGCATTTGTGAGAATTTCTCTCATCGCGCTACGTCTGCCGTAGTACTTTTAACATTGAAAATGTTTCTGTTTTGCTGTTAGGGGGCATCAAATTGCGAAAAACTGCATGCTACATTTGACACACATGATGTCATATGCGTGATGAACTACTAACCCAAACTAACCAAAAGTAATCAAAAGCACCAAAAAGAACTAAATGTATCGGAACAGATTAAAAAAATTAAAGTAAGACTAACCCAAATTATCCGAACTTTTGCAGCTAACCAAAACTAACCAAATACATTAAAATTTGTTATAACGTATTGGATCCGGTTCAAATTACTAAAATAAATTGGAACTAACTGAAACTAACCGAAAGTTGAGTGAACAACTAACCAAAAGCACCAAAAACGCCTAAACCGTATCGGGCAAATTACAAATATTAAAGTAAGTTAAAATTAACTTAAATTAACCGAATTTTGGCGACTAAACAAAACTAACCGAAAACATTAAATTTGATTGTAACGTATCGGAGTCGGTTCAAGTGACTAAAATGAATTAAAATTAACTGAACTTAAAGAAATGCCTTTTTAACATTATAATATTTTTTAACATAATTATAAAAAAATAAAAAAAGGTGCCGATATGAAGACCTAAAAAATTACCCTCCACTTGTAGATAGGAAAATCTATTAATATATAACTTGCCATGACGTTGCGGTAGATAATAATTCTAACCTGTTCCGAATTGTTTTAGACCGTTCTTTCGCTTTTGCTTACTTTTAGTTAGTTTTGTTTAGACGTTTAATTAACTTTCGGTTAGTCTCAGTTAGATCCTATTTATTTTAGTCATTCGAACCGACTCCGATACGTTATAATCAAATTTAATGTTTTTCGTTACTTTTGGTTAGTCGTCAAAGGTCTGCTCGTCTTGGTTAGTTTTAACTTACTTTAATTTTTGTAACCTATTCCGATACGGTTTAGTGCTTTTGGATACTTTTGATTAGTTTTGGTTTGTCATTCAATCAGATTTCTGTTAGTTTTAGTTGGTTTTTATATATTTTAGAATTTACACCGGTTCAAATACGTTACGAGTATAATTAATTTTAATGTTTTAGGTTAATTTTAGTTAGTCGCCGAAATTCGGCTAATTTAAGTGAGTTTCAACTTACTGTAATATTTTAAATCTATTTTGATTTATGTTTTCGCTTTTCTGGTTACTTTTGGTTAGCTTTGTTGTTCAATCAACATTCGGTTAATTTCAGTTACTTTAAATTTATTATAGTCATTTGAACCAGTTCCAATACGTTATTACCAATTTTACTGTTTTTGGTTAGTTAAGGTTAGTCGCCAAAATTCAGTTAATTTGGGTTAATTTTATCTTACTCCAATATTTTTAATCTATTACGATACGTTTTAGCCGGTTTCGGTGCTTTTAGTTTTTTTTTGGCTAGTCATTCAATCAGCTTTCGGTTACTTTCAGTTAGCTCCAATTTATTTTACTCATTTGAAGCGGTTCCGATACATTATAACCAATTTAAATGTTTTTGGTAAAATTATGTCAGTAGCCAACTAATATTTTTAATCTGTTCCGATAGGTTTAAGCCCTTAGTGCTTTTGGTTACTTTGGCCAGTTTTGATTAGTCGTGCAATCAACTTTTTGTTAATTACAGTTAGTTTCAATTTATATTAGTAATTTGAACCGATTCCGTACTTTATAACCAATTTTAATGTTTTTGGTTAGTCGCCTAAATTCGTTTACTTTGGGTTAGTTTCAACTTACTTTAATATTTTAATTTTTAATATTTTAATTAATTATTAAAACATAAACGGATTTTTGCTCACGCTAGTAGTGACGGGCATTTAATTTTTACCGTACTTGTTTTCTTTTCTTACTATTGTCTTTATCCATATTTAGGTAAATAACAAAATTTTAATAAAGACATATTTGTTAAACCGATTATACGTGTAATTGAAAAACTGCATTATTAAAAAATTATTATAAATCTTAACTGATAGGGTCTTTGGGGCATCTAAAAAATGAAAATCCGTCACCCACTTTTGTAATACAATAATTATCCGCACAACAATATCTCGCCATAGTAACGATCTTAATAATTATTTAATTCAACGCGACCCAACAGTACAGACAAGGCGTTTGCACACTGACCGTAAATTCTCCCTCGTAGTGTAGCCACAACTGGCCGCGAACGAGATTGATCCGGATTTTCTTTGAAGGTAAAAACTGTCGGCGAAATTGGAAATTTGTCTCGAGTGAACCTACCGTATATACTTATTTATACCGTGGCATGATAGTGCCATGCTTTCCGCGAAAACCGAACTGCTCCTGCGGCAAAATGCGCAGTTTTTCCACCGCGCTGTTGATCCTCGGCAACAGAAGCTTTTCAGCGACCTTACCGAGTGTGTTTAGCAGCGAGATTGGCCTATATGAGGCCGGCGATTTCAGGTTTTTGCCTGCTTTGGGGAACAGCACTATGCACGCTTTCTTCCAGGCAGCGGGGAAGTGTTGCAGCCGAATAATTGCATTAATAATGTGCATATATTGGATCAAGGTTTTGTTAGGCATGTTTCTAAGTAGGATGTACGGAATATTATCCGGACCGGGAGCTTTATTTCTCGGAAGTTGGCAGAGAACTTTGCGGATTTCCGCCGGGGTCACTCTGAGTTTTTCGAGTGCTACAGGGGCGACAGGGTACTTTCGGTCTTTGAACCGATTGACTTGTTTCGTGATATTTACGTGCTCCAGTGTCGCGTTTGGTACCTCGCTGTAGACTCCCTCTAGGTAGTCCGCAAAGGCTTCCGCTTTCCCTAGATCGTCGATAATATCTAGGCCGTTATGTCTAAGCTCAGAGCTTTCAGCAGAGCCTCCGCGGACTCTCCTAGCGAGTTTCCACAGCGAACCATCCCTCACACTGACACTGTTCACGTAATCAAGCCATTGCTTGTTTCGGTGTTCACGAATTTGTACCTTTATCGCCTCTGTGAGCTCTCTCACTCGGGCCGCCTCAATTTCTGTCCTGTTTCTCTGCCATCTGCGTCGAATTCTATTACGGAAAGAAATTAAATTTAGGATAGGTTCGGGAAGTATTTCTGTCCTTGGACGTATAATTGTCCTTGGACACATTGCATCACGCATGCGCTGGATATTTAATGTTAGATTGCTTACCTCATTTTCAAGTTCCTGGGTTGTGTCTATTTGTCGGGGAATGAGAGTTGCCTCACTTAGCCTCTCTCGGAACGCTCTCCAATCAAGATTCCTGTAAGAGATTACGGTGTCTTCCGTAGCTGGCGCTCTGCGATGCAGTGTAATCTTTATTGGAAAGTGGTCCGAGTTTAGCGTATCCATTTCCTGGAGCCTTGAAGCTCTTATCGCTCCCCGAGTAATAGCTACATCCAGGAACGAGGCGCTTCGGATGAACGTGGGATTTGTGGTTTTGTGAAAGGATATTTCCAGGTTATTCCCGATTATTCTCCTTAATAATCTACCCTTAGCATTGGTAACGCCGCCCCATTCTGCGTGGGTAGCATTTAGGTTACCAATGAGTAAGGATACCCTATTTTGCGGTAAAAAAGCAAGGATATCGGGTTCAGTGAGGCGGAGAGCCGGAGGGGCGTAGCCGCCGTTAAAACGTAGGCCATCCGCGGTCTCTATACTGACATGTTCAATATTCGTACGGATGTTACGCACTCTCTTGTATCGGATTGACCTATGCATTAGACAGGCCACGCCGCCTCCAGCTCGATCAGGCCTATCATACCGCTCCAACCTGTAGTTTCGTATTTTTAATACGAAGTCTACGTTTATGCTGCGTACCTGAAAATTGGAAGAATACACAAAATTTCTGAACTCGCCCGATTTGGACCTAATTCCGTTACAATTCAAGCTTGCAATATTGTACATGGATACATTTATATATTAAAGTTGTTATATTCAAGTGTGAAGAAGCGTATCGAGGCTTGCATAATTTGTATGCGGTCGCCTCGACACGCTTCGAGCATATTTGCATACGCTTCAAGTGCTCTAAAAAGCTCATCAATATTTATAAGACTGTTGATTTTGGTTATAACATCATTTAATTTAGTTAAGTTGGTAGTTATGTTTGAAGGATTTGAATTTATATTTAAGTTAGGAATATTTTGTTGAAGTACAGCATCACTAACCTGTACAGTTTTGTTTTTATCTAATTGGTTGTCTCTTCTTTGGCTCCTTAGAGGGGGAAACTGCCCTTCGTATTCTTCTTCCCGTGCTTGAAGTGGGCCCTTGCTCGGGCCAGGGTCTCTTCGCTGACCCACGGCATTTCTGGATTCTTGTGGGTTCCTCCAGGCGGGATTTGTCGGTGGAGGCGCCGGCCTGTACACCTCTTTTGATTTGTTGGTCTGTGGTTTTAGCAGATTTAACTTATAAAGGTATACGGGACATTCTTCGTTGATTGACCTATGTGGCCCTGCACAGTTGGCGCACTTTACATTGTCGTTTTTGCATTCCGTTATATCGTGGGCCATTGCACATTTGCTGCAGGCGACTTGTCTGTTGCAGTATGTTCTAGCGTGACCAT
>MU196715.1:373-12157 GCA_016904865.1 Pissodes strobi | reverse complement strand
ATTATAAAGCATTAATTATATCGAGTTAACAAAACAATTCCAACTATTTGGTTTAATTTAAGCGTCCTGTTGGATAACCAGTTAAAAATAAGATTAATCCGAGAATAGAAAGTATAATATCTCTTCTTTGTTTGTAGAGATAACTACGCAGAGTTATATTGATTATTACTGTTTACCAATTCGATTATATTCCTAATGAGTTAGATTAGTTACTTTCCTATTATTAACTGGATATATGAGTTATAAACTAAGAAAAGCGAAACATTTTCCTTTATAAGGTAGTCTAAAATAGTAACCATTAATATACTAACATATTTTAATTTAAAAATTTCTGTTGTTACGATAGATAGAATTCATCCAGAGCTAAAAAATAAATAAAATTATTTCTTGTTATTCCTCTATTCGAAGTTGAGTTACTTAGGGAATGCCTTGAATGAAGAGCTTTGTTACCTGAGGTAACTTGCCTTAATATATTTTTTTGTTTACGCTAAAAGTAATTTAGCTTGATAATAGTTCGCTAAACCATAATGGAATTGCAGATTTAAAATTCGAGCTTCTAAATGCTACTTGTTTGACGTTGGCATGTTACTTTGCCCGAAATGCGGTAAGAAATATCTATGAGTAATTATTGTGACTTATTTAACTTACGTGAGTCCCCTAAATGTCCTTAATAATTAAATACGCTAACTTAATCTAGCATAAAAATTAGTGGTCTTTGAGGTAACACTCTTATATTTAACTCACTTGGAGAATCGGTTGGGTCATTAAGGATGAGTTCCTCGGTTTTTATCTTCTTTATTGGTTGTGCTTGCTGCGTTGACTCGGTCGCTGTAGCGATGAGGATGCAGTTGAGGGGGACCAGTTGGTCTCGGTGTCTCAGCGCTGGGTGACGGCTTCTGGTTGAGGATTTGCCTCAGTCGGGAAGAGTCGGTAGAGAAGGCCTCAAAAGTTGCTCGACTGGAATGACGGGTTGAATAGCAACAGGGCGGTTAGCTATCATGGTGCCACTGGATCATCGGGGCGCAGAGCGAGGTCTGCATACTTAGGTCTGCATACTTGTCGAAGGGTGCTCACATTGGTTAGACGGCTGAGAGGTAGCGTTAGCACCGGTGAAGGCTCCATTGGCGACATTGGCTGGTCGTATTTCTGGAACTTCTTGTAGTTGTTGAGACATAGGCGCGTTGTGTGCTGGACCAGACACGGACACTCCGAGTTAAGTCGCTCCGTTTTCCACGTAATAATTTTCAGTTTCGTACAGTAAGGGCACGCGGGAAAGTTTGAAGGACCGGATTTCGTCGCAAGAAGTCCGAATGCAAGGTGTATAAGTTGTATAAGTTCATTGCGCGAAAATAACGCAAGGTCTCATTTAAGGCCATTAGCAGTAACCGAAGAGCTAGTTCTTGGTTTGTTAAAGTCGCGATATACATTACTAACTGTTCGATAGTTTCGTGGATCATGTTGTCGACCGAAGGTAGTACTGGATTTTTCATTCAAGTGTATTTAACAGTTCGTGTTCCCCTTCGTCAGGATGTAGCTAAAACCAAACCCTTGTTTCGGTGCAAATATGAGGCAACTTGGTTTAGAATTTTCCCAGGATCTCAATCTTGCAAATCATAGTTACGGATGCACTTTTCGGCGTCTGAATATAAAATTCGTTTCCTAATTAAATTTTGGCAATAGCGAGGGGTAAGGTTCTCACAACTTCCTTATAAATTTACATCGAAAGGTTATGTCTTAAATGGCTAGGATTTCCTTTATTGCTTCCATCGGGTACTCCTGGCTTACGAGGGCAGTGAGTACAGGGCCGCACTTGGCCTGTCAGATGGCCAATTTTGTATTTCCTCGTATGGATTTTCCCTGATGACATCGAGATAAATTATATAGTCTGAAGAGGTGCATTTGACATTCTGATATATAGAGTGTTGCTTTCTTTGGATCGATACGGTGGTAGAAACAGGATTAGTGCAAGTCATCTGCACATAGGGCGTTGAAGAGGGCTAGTGCCATAGTCGCATAGTTAAGGCTAATTGTTTCTATTGAGGGCATCGATACTGGCCTCAAAGGTTTTCGTTTGTTGTAATTCATGTGAATTAAATCGTTATAACTTCTGAAAGTTTCAACAGGAGGTTGCGTTATTCTTACTTGATTTCCTTGGCTTGTTCTTATCTTTTGTTTCTTGTGATAAAAGTTATAGAAAATTAAAATACTACTGACAATAATGAGTAAAAAAATGCCTACGATGATTATTATCACAAGGAGGGTATTTCTATTGGTGGCGCCTAAATTCTGGGGACGAGTCTCAGAAATAGTGATCTGGTTGCATACGCAACTATCGGCAAGTAAATAAGGTAATCTTCTCCACAGTTTAATAGTAAGAAGAAAAAAGATTGAGTTAATAATCCTACGGCGCCTTTAACGAATTTTTTCATGTTCATCCATCGTAGTTCGGTGGTTTCGGAAGCATAATGGTCTGTGTAATGCCAATCCACTCGTACTTCTAGCTGGGTCTCTAGATCAGCTGTTACCGTTAAAGTAGGTTGCCATCCATCTTTCTTTTGATACTTGGTGATGGTAGATAAGGGACTCACAACTAGTGGTTCTTGAATGATATACCTTCGATAGTATAAATTCTGAACACTATAATATATTCACTTAATAGGATATAATAAACGTTTTACAATGTATGGCTATATCATCTTATATGCACTATAGGTTCTAGTCTCTAGGTAAAATAGGGTATGGTCCTGGCATCGCATTGGTTTCTAAGACGGGTGCCGTACTCTCTGGCGCCTTCGCTAGTACAGCAGCTGGCGGGGTGGCTTCCTTTTTCTCACGTTTTTGGGATTTGTGTAACAGATATAAAGTAAGTGGTCCAATAGGGCGGCAAATAACGCAAAGGTGCATCCCTTGGCTCGATGCAGCGAAACGGCATGTAAAACGGTTCCCATTAGAAATTTACATGTGCGAAATATAAAATATATTCCTAGAAGTCCACTCTTCTAAGCGCGAAAAATAACCATAAATTTTTCTCAGGAGGGTGTGGGCTAGTTGTTCCATTTCTTTTTTACTAAAAATGATAAGGATGAAAATCTTGAGTTTCTACGGATTTTCCGGCTACGCGTCTCGTAATAATATTATCTACTGCTGCTCTTTCTAACCCGAATAGGATAGATTGTTGTGCTGCTTGGATCTCGTTTTCGTAGTATATATCCAAAGGGCCCAAATATTGAATGGTTTTGATGGGTACTGGAGTTTCGTAATCCGGTTTCAATTGTAATGGTTTGACATTATAATTAGGGAAGGGATTAAATCCAATCCAGCTAGATTGTAAATAATACATTACAGGTATGAGAGCATTACATTCAGTTCCTTGCCCGTGTGATATTAATATACGAGTTAACGGAGACATAAACATGCTCTGATTGTTATAGGTTACTGACAATTCTAAGAAACAATGTTTGGTGCGTCTTATCTGCACTATAACAGGTAAACATTTCATAATGTACATTATTTCGCCTGAGATTTTTGCGGTATAACCCATTTTGTCTTTTAATAAGGTTAAAACGGCGTTAATAAGGTTAAAACGGCGTTAGGATTTAATGTAGCAATAAGTTGATTTTTTTAAATTTCTCTGTGCAGTAAGCATCTTCTGTATACGGCATTTTCTTGCAGAGAGTTTAAACTACATTTTATAGGCTGTTCTACATATAGAAGTTTCGTATTTATATAAGCTATTAGAGCCGTATTTTTTGAATATGCCAGCAGTGTACGGGGGCTGTTCGATTAGTAGTATCGAGGATAATACGTCTAGGATGTTCTGTTATCCACATTAATTCGTTGAATATGGCTTCGTGTTGCAATAATTGAATAGCAAAAATTGTTTAGTCCGTTTTTACTACTAAAAATTGGTGTTTCGGAGCTGATTTAATATTTTCTTTTAAGAGCTATGCTGCTCCTGAATAGATTAATCGATATTGTTCGCAATTATTAGTCATGGCTATAGACCAAATTGATTCTCCTATCGAATAATGCATACCCTTTAATGAAAGGACGCGTGATGCCTTCTCTTAAGGACACTTCGTTCTCATCTAGCTTAAATATAGCCAAACATTCATAAAGGCTAATTTTAAGAGAGGCTGTAACGACTACATCTTCCAAATACTTGTCCTTCTTCCATATATGTGGTGCCTTTGCAGGTACCATCATATGATAGATGCCCAGCCAGAGTGATGGCTGCGCTTGTGATTGACTTGGCTTCGAGGTTGGCAATAATTTGACCTTGGAATCCTCTTTATTCATGGTATTCATGTACTTTTCGATATTGTTCGGCACCTATTTGGTGTATATAGGTTAACAATTCTACCTGAACAATAGACGAGTGGGAATGCATTCCACAGTGAGTGATGAGTCGGGTGACTTCGAATAAACATGTTTGAACTAAGGTTGAATCTACCTTTCTTTTTTTCAATACTTGAACATCCATTGTGGTAATTTGGTAGCCCAAATCTGGATCGGGTCATTCAGCGATGTCTCGGAGGGATATAGCTGAGGTGTTAGTTTTCAAATTTCGACAGTAATAGGCGATGATGTCTTCTGGCTCGGTCCTGTCCCTGGGGCTCATGGAAATCACTGTAACAAGGAAAGTGATCTTCAACAGTGAGAAGATGAGATTTGGGTAAGTGTAAGTGACTTGTTATTCCTGAGACGCCTGATAATAATCTGGCTTCCGGCTTACTCGTCCGCTACAAGTGACGAGAGAGTTGTTTAACTTAATATTACTAGTAGAGGCGCTTTGCTCTATAGTTTCTTGTTCGGTATTATCTTCTTGTTCTTGTGAGACATATCTCTAGTCGTTCAAGAGAAAGTTCTAATTGTTCTTCATTTGAACTTTTGGTTTCTTCCGAAACTAGCTCGTCGAGTTGTTCCATGGATTTGGCTAATTGTTCTTTGAAAAATTTTTCGTCGTCTTCTTCTGTCAGTTGTTCTTCGGAAGAAATGTCCTCGGCTGGATCTGGGATTGGTACAGATGGGGGTGACACCTAGTAGTAGATGGTGTTGCTAACATCTGTTTCCACTGGTTCGTTATCACTATTATTCTCAGGTAATATTTCCTGGCGTTCTTCCGGGTGAATTTCGGGACATTGGCATAGTTTTAATCGATTTCCATGTACGATGTGTTCTTTTCGTCCATTCATTTTCTTTATTTTATACGTAACTGGTCCTTTGACTTCAATTAGTAGGAAAGGTCCTGTAAATGATGGCTGAAATTTTCTTGCTTAGTGTGACTTTCCTGGTATAGCAGGGGTGTATACGTATACTCGGTCTCCTATTTTAAATTGTTTTGGTTTGGCTTTGCGATTGTAATTCAGCTGTTTGTTCTAGGTGTTCAGTAGCTTTGGCTAAAACATACTGCATTCGTTGTAACATTTCGGTGGCATAATTGTCATCTAAATGATATCGATGTTCCCTGGGTCGGGTAATTAAATGGTAGTTCCATATCTCTACCATACAAGACTCTCTTTGTATTCCACTAGTCGATTGCTGTCCGGGCCCATTATCTCGTTTTATGTTTTCGAGATTAAAATTATATATTTTTAATAAAATGTCTTATTTTTTGTGCTCATTGCAAATATATTTTTTATAAGGTATATATTATGGAACACTTATTTTTAAATGTTAAGAAAAAAAAACAAAAACTATTGAGCTAGTCATTTTTATTTGTTTATTACCAATTGCTAGTGCAAAAGGAAAAATTAAATTTTTAGTTCGTGTAATAGGTAGCATAATGAATGTTTTATTAAATATTTTTAATAATATGTACAGGGTGGGCAAATAAGCGAGGTAAGCGGGTGTATCTCAGAAACCACTAATCGTAGAGACTTGCGGTAAAAAATGATGTGACTAAAGTGACTAAAAGAAAACACTGGAAATAATTTTCAAGTTCATACCTCTACCGCTAGGGGGCGTAATAGCTATGGTCGGGTAGAAAAATGCATTTTACTCAAAAATGTTTTATTATAAGTTGATAAAAGAATACCACCACTTTAATCCTCGTCAAATTCTGCATCTCTTTGGTTCATCACTTTTGATTGTAGGGCACCAAATAAGGGCTAGGGGGAAGGGAGAAGTCTGACTGATTGAAATGCTTATAACTTTAGTTTGACTCAATATATTTGAGCAAACTATGTCTCGTTTGAGAGAGGAAACCTTGTTTATTAAGAACAAAATATTCCCATGACAAATGAGTTTTTGCTGCTCCCGCTAGAGGGCGCCAATTCAAAAGTTCATAGTTTTTTTTAATTTTTCTCGGAAATTTCAAATATAATGATATAATTTTTTCAACAGAAACAGAAAGTAGATCAAATTTGCAGGAAAAAAGCTCCAAACCGCATATCGATAACTTCACGCGTCCAGGAGTTATTGCCAGAAATGCATTTTTTAACAATTCATGCATTGAAAAAACGAATGGTTCGAACTTCTGTGGTCAAGCATGCCATGGCAAAAAGAAAATAAAAATATATTATTAAGAATAATTATTAAACAATCATTTAAGGGGTCGAATTTGAATAAAACATTTCAATTTAATGTCTCATGTGTTCAAACTGTCTCCCATCATGTTCCACACATTGTTTCAATCTTTGTTGGGTGGAGAAAACGCTTCGATTCCAGCCGCTGGTAGTTGAAGAAGAATAATTGCATGTCAAATTCTATTTTCCATGTCTATCCTTGTCGTCGGTTTGGTGTGTAGAGACACGTCAAGTCGGGCGACCTGGCCGACCTATGAAACAAACTTCCCCTTCCTATCCAGCGCCCCTGAAGGTTCTGGTCGATATGGTTTCGCACATTAATAGAAAAATGAGCTGGGCAACAGTCCAATTGCAGAAACATGTTTAGCCTAATAGTTTCCAATGGCACATCTTCTAACAAAATCGGCAACTTAATAATCAAAAACTCTAGAACGACGTCACCAGTTAAGGGTCCATCGAAAAAGTAGGGTTTGATAATTTCATTTCAAATAATGCCACACCACACGTTCAGACTCCAGCGACCTTGGTGCTGCACTTCCCGCATCTAATGCGGATTTTCAGCAGACCAGTAATGCATATTATATCTGTTGACTCTCCCATCGCTATGAAAGTTGCACTTGTCGGTCCATGAACTGTGTATGGAAAATGACACGATAATTAATGTAGTGAATTTGCCCGTAGTCTTTTAAAATATTACGAACAGTAGTTCGTGCTATACCTAAGTCTGAAGATAATGGCCTAGTTCCTATATGCCTATTATACTATATGTATGCCAGGACATTAATAATATTGTCTTCAGCTCTTCCATTGCGACGCCTACGGAATTTAGGACGACGAAAACTGCCAGTATCGCGTAATCGCTGTGCCAAGAGTGGAAAAAATTTGACGTTTCCTTCAATACGTGTGAATGGTGAGTCCGAAGTTCGTCAGAAAAAGGGCAAAATTTTTATTTCATTCTGCTAATATTTCCAAATTTTTAGCTGATATTTTAATTTAGGAGAAAGATCACGATAACTACTATAGTAAAACTGGCTGAGATAAGCTTCGTTCAATTGTTGCACCAACTTTCTTAAAATGTTGGAGCAGTCCTAAGTCACAATTTACACTTATTCCCTATTATGTTGTTATTATAGTATAATTAATGTTATTTTCATGGTTGTTTTGATTATTTTTGTTAATAAAACATTTTTTACTTTATTCATGTTTGGAGACTGAATGATATTCTCTTGAATGTTGCTTGACCATAAAAATTCGAAAAATAATTTGCCTTTTCAATGCATGCATTGTTAAAAAAAAAAAATTCCTGCAAATTTGATCTACTTTCTGTTTCTGTTAAAATAATTGTATCATTATATTTGAAATTTCGGAAAAAAATTAAAATAAACTATGAACTTTTGAATTGGCGCCCCCTAGCGGGAGCAGCAAAAACTCATTTGTCATGGGTGTATTTTGTTCTTAATAGGCAAGGTTTCCTCTCTCAAACGAGACCTATTTTGCTCAAATATGTTGATTCAAACTAAAGTTAGGCATTTCACTCTCTCCCTCCCCCCACCCTGCCCTTATTTGATGCTCTACGATCCAAAGTGATGAACCGAAAAGATGCAGAATTTCACGAGGATTACAGTGGTAGTATTCTTTTATCAACTTTATAATAAAATATTTTTGAGTAAAATGCATTTTTCTACCCGACCATAGCTATTACGCCCCCTAGCGGTAAAGGTATGAACTTGAAACTTAATTCCAGTGTTTTCTTTTGGCCACTTTAGTTATATAATTTTTTACCGCAAGTCTACGATTAGTGGTTTTTGAGATACAGCCCCTTACGTCGCTTATTTGCCTTATTGTTAAAAATGCTTTTCTGGCAATAACTCCTGAACGCGTGAAGTTATCGATATGCGGTTTAGAGTTTTTTTTTTCTGAAAATTTGATCTAGTATCTGTTTCTGTCAAAAAAATTATATCATTACATTTCAAATTTCCGAGAAAAATTAAAAACTAAGAACTTTTTAATTAGCGCCCCCTAGCGGGAGTAGCAAAATCTAATTTGTCATGGTTATATTTTGTTCTTAATAAACAAGGTTTCCTGTCTCAAACGAGACCTAGTTTGCTCAAATATATTGAGTCAAACTAAAGTTATAAGCATTTCAATCAGTCAGACCTCTCCCTTCCCTCTCGCTCTTATTTGGTGCCCTACAATCAAAAGTGATGCACCAAAAGATGCAGAATTTCACGAGGATTACAGTGGTGGGGTTCTTTTATCAACTTATAATAAAACATTTTTGAATAAAATGCATTTTTCTACCCGACCATAGCTATTACGCCCCCTAGCGGTAGAGGTATGAACTTGAAAATTATTTCCAATGTTTTCTTTTAGTCACTTTAGTCACATCATTTTTTACCGGAAGTCGTTACGATTAGTGGTTTCTGAGATACAGCCGCTTACCTCGCTTATTTGCCCACCCTGTACAGTTTTTCTTTATAATTTGCCACCTCTTTAGAAACTTTATTTAAAGAGACTGAGAAAAAATGTTCAAATAAAAGTTTTCGGGTTTTTCCTGAAAATTTTAAACAAACTAACCATAAAATCAAATAACACGGAAAACAAGAAAATATTGATTTTCTATTTTCTCTAATGGAATGTCCTGTATATTATTACAATTTTATGATATCCTTAGCCTCCGCTTTTTAAAAATATACAGTGTGCCTATGTTTGGACTAGCCGTTTTTTAGTTATTTCACTTTAAATAGCTTAATCTAGTTAGCCGCGCATCATGCAATGCGGGCAACAGCATCGTAAAAGAGTTAATATTTACTGTCATATTATAATGTTTTGTTTTTTATGGTGACCCATGCCTGTTGCGATAAGAAATCACATTATTTGCCAGCATTGCAGGAAGCGTGGCTAAATAGACTAAGTTATTTAAAGCGAAATAACTAAGAACATAGGAAAATCATATTCAAAAATAAAGCGCAGGTTAAGGAGATCTTGAAACTGCAATAATATACAGGGCATTTCATTTAAAAAAATTCTAAATTTCCTTGTTTTCCGACAGTCATTTGTTTTAAAACTACATAGAATCACGTCCACTAAGATATAACTTGAAAGGATACTAAATCAACTTTCTTGGACAAAGTTTATTGAAAATTTTAAATCAATGAGCCAACGTTTCGGTACTGCTCAGTACCATCTTCAGGGCTACAACAATCAGAGAAAATTGTTTTTAATATAATAATAAATTATTTAAAATTAAGGGTTGGTATTAGTTTAAAGGACAATAAATTTAATAAATTAATAATACCAACCAATAAAAAAATTAAAGTTGATAACTTATTTTTTGTAAAAATGTTGTCAATGTATATAAATGTATGCTTATTAAAATTATATAAATATATAACAAGGAGAATATTTAAAAAGATAAAATGTTTTGTTTTACAGAAACAAGAGTTACTACAATACACATACAAACATAGGCATTTACAAATTGTTTTTAACTGGACTATAACTTAAAAAAGACAGGGTGCAACTCAATTTAAAAAACACTATTATCTAGTTTAAAAAAATATAATTAAAATATTTGACTCACCCAGATTATTCCAATTTAATTACCAACGGTAATTCAACAAACGACATACTTTATATATTTACAAAACCATTGTTTGTATGCGTGGTTTTGTAAATATATAAAGTATATTTTTGAGTAAGATGCATGCATTTTAATAAGCATACATTTATATATATTGACAAAAATTTTACAAAAAATAAGTTATCAACTTAAATTTTTTTATTGGTTGGTATTATTAATTTTTTAAATTTATTGTCCTTTAAACTAATACAAAGCCTTAATTTTAAATAATTTATTATTATATTAAAAAACAATTTTCTCTGATTGTTGTAGCCCTGAAGATGATACTGAGCAGTACCGAAACGTTGGCTCATTGATTTATTATTTTATATATTTCCGCCTAGATTTCCTCCTTAAGGAATCATTGTCATATCGTTCAAAAAATGAGAAAAGTTATAAAGTATTTTTGTTTTATGATGTTTTCACATTTTGTACATACGTTTTAGAAATTCTGAGATATTTTCTGATAATTTTGACGTCACAATAAACCAGAATTATATGTACTATGATGCAAAGATGTAGTAGTATATTATATATTATATGTATTATGTATTTTTAGAGTGAAAATATAGCTACAAGTATATTTAAAAGTAATTGGGACACGTATCCTCCCAAAGTACTGAAAATTTTACAATTGATTTGTGTTCGGGCACAAAAGCCATTAGTAATGACAATCGGACCGATTGCAGAAGTGAAAGTAATGTCTCTATTACAAGTAAGTATCTAGGGTCTATCGCCAGGAGCCAAATTGTTATTTCCAAAGAGATCCAAGAGTAAGGTTTTTCAAATATGTATTACCAAAGAATATTATACTGCGATGAAGAATATTCTTTGGTATTACCTATTTTTAGATCATTTTAAGGCTTATCAGTATGGATTAAGAAAATTCGCCCCTTGCGGGGCCGGGGCAACTACAAAGGTTTTTTTAAATTTTGATTTAGATGTCAGTGGCCCCACTCGAGATCACATAGGTTTAACCATATTTATTAGATAAAACAAGGAAAATCTCTATTTAAACTTGAAATAGAATAAGAGAAACATTTTTTATTATAATGGCTGATGATATGTATCAAAACAAGTTACGCATAACCCTTTTTGTGGATTGGCCTGAAGCGCTTCGGCAAAATGAGTGGTGCCTATTTCACTGGTAAAACCCGTTTATTATAGAGAGCACAAAATCGTACAGGCTCATCTTCTTTTGTCCAGAATATTCATTCTGCTACGCCAAGCTTTGGATAATTTTTGTTATCTTCTTCAGGGCTACAATATGGAGATAATATTTAATATTGGAGTACACAGTCAACCTTAAATTATGCCTTCTGCTATGCAATTTCTTGAAAGACCATCTCTTACGCAAAACAAACATTAATCTCAAACGACTACATCGTCAGTGCAATATTAGTATTTTATTAACGACAAATAACGAATTCCATTATAATTTTATTTTCATTTATCGTTAATTAGTTACTAATATTGCACTGACGATGTAGTCGTTTGAGGTTAATGTCTGATTTGCGTCAGAGATGGTCTTTTAGGAAATTGCATATCAGTAGGTATAATTTAAGGTTGACTGTGTACACCAATATTAAATATTATCTCCATATTGTAGCCCTAAAGAAGATAACAAAAATTATC
>JAEQML010079046.1:0-12159 GCA_016904865.1 Pissodes strobi | reverse complement strand
ATATATATAGGAAGGTGTATCCGTAACTGAATAAAAAATGATGCAAAAACTTTTGGGATTGCAGTCAAAAGCAGGAACGGCCAATTACTGAGAAACTCTTTATTATTTAGTCAAGCTTTCGAGAACAATTTTTCTCTTCATCAGGACATACTAAAATGTACAAAAATACATTGCAGCAAAAACCCACAATCAACAATTTAATGTTTTCAAATTACCAATGCGAGTTAAACAGAAGAAACAACAATCAACATCATTATAGGAAAATTTCAAAATATGGAAATTGTTGCGCGTCAGGCAGGCATTGCCAAGTTATGAAGTGTAAAAATGTACAAAGTAAGTAAAAGTATGAACAAAGAATATAAAATTGACTAACGTGCACATTTAAAACCATAATGCTAACAGGTATTGGCACTTGACAGTTTTGGCAGGACAAGTGACATGCGGGGAGGAACAGCTCTAGAACAGGCGTGATGACAGGAAACTGCAAAATCGGAGCAGAGCCGCTTGAAGTTGTTGTGGGTCCTTAAAATTGATGCGCAAAAGGAAGAGAAACATTATTTTCCGAATAAATAGAATCACTTCCACAAATCATCTACCTCTTCAGTTTTCTCTTATTATCGGAAACAGAAAATATTGTTTCTCTTAGTCTCTATTGAAAAACGCATCCATTTTAAGGACTCGCAACAACTCCGAGCGCACTCCGGCTCGGTTCCGGTTGCAGTTCCATGCAATCACGCCTGTTCTAGAGCTGTTCCTATCCGCCTGTCACTTGTCGCGCCAAGTGTCAACACCTGTTAGCAATATGGTTTTAAATGTGCATGTTAGTTAATTTTATATTCTTTGTGCATCCTTTTATTTACGTAAATTTTTACATTTCATTGATTGACGCGCAACAATCGCTATATTTTAAAATTTTCCTATGATGATGTTCATTGTTGTTTCTTCTTTGTAACTCGCATAGATAAGCTGAAAAAATGTAATTCTGGATTGTGGTTTTTGGCTGCAATGTGTTTTTGTACCTTTAGTATGTCCTGATGAAGAAGATGATGTCGCCACTGTTGCGAGATTTACCAGTTGTGCGCTACACGTAGTCATTTTGTTACCTTAATTAGAATGCCACATTTGTTTTTATTGCAATAAATTGGGCGTATCAAATTTAGTAAGATCCCAAATTTTCAAAGTTTTATCTCTACTAATTGCTAAGATGTGAAAACAACGCATTTTTAGTAAAAAGTACAGGAACGCTTAAATATCTTCAACATCGCTAAAGCTGCATTTACAAAATTCGGTACCTGGAGGTTACCTGGCATGCGGAATTGAACCATGATATCGGCACCGTTGCCAGATTTACGAGTTTTGCGCTACACGTAGTAATTTTGTTATTTTAAATGGATTACCCCATTTACTTTCATTACAATAAATTGGGCGTATCAAATTATATCTCTACTAATTGCTGAAATGTAACAACAACGCATTTTTAGTAAAGAGGACTGGAACCCTTAAATATCTTCAAAATCTCTAGAGCTGCATTTACAAAATACAGTAGGTACCCGAGGGTTTCTGAGCATGCGGAATTGACCAATAGTCTCGCCATTGTTGTCAGATTTTCCAGTTTTGCGCTATAGTAGAGTGCCCAGCGCAGTAAAAGCCTTCTATAAATGATTTTTGTGAGCACCTCGGGGTTACAAGCTGAAATTTTCACAGAATGAAGGCTTTATTATATTAATTCAAAATCCGAAGGTAATAAAAATTCAGAACCGGCAATAGGGCAGTATACCTAAAAATCGAGATTATTATATGAACGTGTAGGATATTATATCATGAATGTTTTCATATAAAATTCATCTACATTTTTTTACAAATTATATTTTTTATCATTGTTTGAAATATGCAGATTATATTGGCCCTTACGGCAAAATAAATCAAAAAATTTAAATATCTCCCTTCGAACCTGGGCAAAATCTGATTGAAATATACTCATTTTTTAATTCACCTCACATTCTCTCCGAAATGAAGGCTCAAATCTAAAAGTTTGCCTTAGGTATCTAGAATATATAGGTGCAAGAAAACATTTTTTTGCTCAAATGATTATGGAAAAATAGAATTAAATGTAAAACAAGTAATTTTCTTTTAGCCGCGACCGTCCGATCTCGCGCTGCCCGAGTACTCTCGCATCTCACTTTTCTCCATAGCTTCCTCTCTCTCTCTCGCCTATTGTACAATATAATAAGTGCTTTTACACCATTACGGGTTAGAATACTAATAATAATAATAATAGCTATTATAATTTGAATAAAGTCAATGAAGACATTTTCGATTATCCTTAAATTTATTTTTCCTACACGCTGCTAGGTAATAAAGAAGTAGAAAAAAAATCATATACTTAATGCAACTGCTATTAAAAAAAGACTAGCTTTTATTCAAAATAAAGAAACTCAAAATGTAAAAAAATCTTTATAATAACAAAATCTATTTATCTTCAGTGTCTGTATCTTCGTCAGGAATAGACACAATGTCTTCAATATTGCCTTCCAGTATTTTTTTGCATGATCCTAAGCAACCTATTTAGTTTCTTCTACGTGGACAAGCTTTACTTTCATACAATCTAATAAAAGTTTTATTATGTACCTAATAATAAGTTACCTTTTTTACATCCAAAACAGTGGAATTTATTTATCCATTCTGTTTTTAGTTAAAAGAAACAGTTAACGAACTTTTTATCTCAACGAGCACTCTTATAAAACGAATTTCAAGTTCGCAACTATAGTGGGGGATTTACCAATATTTTTGATAAGAAAAGAAATTGCGAATCAATTGACAACAAATTACTACCCTCTATAGTCACGAAGAAGCTCGTACTAGGATTTTGTTGCATATACTCTCTGATAAACATTGTATGTATTATTTGACATGCATAGTGGACTCCAATGACACGATGTACTTGTACTTCTGGTACATTTTAAAAATATATATTTCTAGAGAATTTGGGTAAAATGTGGAAGAGGAAATTCGGTGCGATATGTGGCCGTTCATGACATCAACCTAGAAGAAAATTTTGCCAAAAATTTACCTGCATTTCATGCTCTAACGGGTTGTCATACAACCAGCCAGTTTTCAGGATTAGGAAAAATGAAGTGTTGGAAAATGTATCTAAACTATTCCGAAAATTTAGACGGTATTGGGGTCCAGGAATTGTCAGATGGCATGTTCAATAACATAGGAAACTTATCATAAAATTATTTTCAACAAATCCAAACATTTCGTCTATTAATATTTTCAGGACGCTATTGGCAATATTGGCATCTTCATCGCTAATTGGCCCTACAAAAATAGTTTAAAATTTCGCACTCTGAGAACACATTATCAACCGAAGGTGTGCTTCAGTTCTTTAGAACCAAATTCTCTATTACCAGAGGTGTCAAAATGCGGATGAAAATTTGAGGAGGCAGGTGATATCCAAATTTTTCCCAATTTTAACAACACTGTAACAATCATTTGGATATGCTCGTTCCAATGTCAGTAAATTCGAATTTTCTGTATCAGTTCTCGGTTAAATATCCAAAAACAATTAACTTATTTTCTTGCATTCATAAACTTCAATATAGTATAGCACACCACTGAACTTATTTTTAATGAAATTAATTTGCTACGCTACTGGGAGGCCGGCATTTAGTAATGGCGCGGCGTCTTGAATTTAATATGAAAAGTGGGCGATGTAGATAGGCAACCAGCAGTACATGAGCGAGTAATTTTCTTTATATAACGTTGTTTTTTTTTTTGAGGTTTGGACATACTAGCTGCTTTGTTTTGTCAGTTACGTGTTTTTGAATGTTTCGTAAAGAAGTTTTGATCGAGATATTGTGCAATTTTCTAATTAGGAAGTGAGTTCATGTTTACATAGTTGGCGGTATTTGAATTGATGTCGTGCCGAATCGGATATTGTAATCTGACTTCGTGTGTTTCGTCGGAAACCAGTTTTTTACGAGTACGAGTGCATAAAACCGATGGGAACGAGATCATGAGCCTCATTGGTGAGTTCGAGACTAGACTTTCAGCGAGGCTAGGTAATAGTGTCGGTAAAATTTTCATTATGGTGTAATTCCTTTGGAATTGGAAGCAGCTAGTCTGGATTTTATAATAATGTTCGACTCTGTCGCGTCCTAGGATGGATTAGCCAAAACCTGAAGGAGAATGAGCCGTAACAACAGGTAATTATTTACGTCGATGTACGAGTTTTTTCTAGCAGTACGCGGACGCCATTTTGAGACGTCTGATGTTCGTTTTTTTATTTCAGGCTTTTACTTGTATCTCACTTGTATTTCACTGGAATCTCATTCTGATCTCAGTGTGAACTCTTAGGAATTTTGCTTTTTCAAAATCCAATGAAAACACCAACTTTTAATTATTCCTAAGGCCAAGTACTAATCATTCTCAAACTGGAGCTTAATACCACTTTTGGGGGATTACTTAATCTGGATTCTAGGACAATGCTCCATTCTTACATCGTAGCCTGGGGGTAGCGATTTGCTGATTTGAGAAGTGGAAACTATATGGTCGGGAGAACTCCGTGGTTGTAAAACCACTCTGTTGTGAAGCGCTTGGAGGCCCTGAGCATTCTCGTTGTCTGGAAGTTCATAAAGATAAGTGATTTTTTTTTAGAAAAGTTTAAATACCCCACATGATTTCTTAACAACAGAAAAACCAACATTTCAAATTTTAATTTCATATTTATATCTTGTAAATTTAGCTTATGGTACATTTACGTACTGTATTGTACATTTCGGATTATATTTAAAAATTATCTTACCTATCTCTAATTAAGTATACTTTTGTCTTATCGTATCTCACGATTACCTGATTGTACATTTATCTTATTGTACAGTTATCTTGCCTTATGGCCAAATTGTTTTACCTATCTTTAACTTTAAGTAACTTTGTACATGGATAATTACTGTACATATTTAATTTACCATAATAATATCTCAAAATTAGACTGTCTATTTTGAACCCTAATTGTATTTAGCTGATTGTACATTTAATTGACTAAATTGCAATAGTATTTTATGGCTTTTAACTAACTTGGATTTTGACCTGATCAGTCAAAATAGTTATCTTTATCACCTCTATATGATATGGTGCTTTAATATTCTGTCATCTTAGTGGGTACTCGATATTATTAAGATTAAATACTCTGTATATATTTGGAATTAATTTTTGAAAGTTTAAAACCAAAATTAAGGCTATAAACTTTAGTAATCATTCATTCAGTAATTATCTTTTCTTCACTTATTGCTTAATAAGTTTCATTATTATCCTGGCTAGAGCTACCTATCTCAGATGAGAAGTTTTTAATATATACTGAAAGATATATCTTGGATTTCTTTCAGAGACGTCTGTTAGATTTCACAATTATTTCATAAAAACAATTTTCTGTCGAAAGTCAATATTTTAATAACAATTTGATTTTACTCAATTCTGGGAATCCTAGTAATTTGGTTAATTTTGTACCGAAGTTTTTTGACTTATTAGTGGACTGATTGTAACTTAAGGGCTATTAGCTTATCAGGATCATTAATTTAAATTAGGGTCATAAAGACAGTTTCGTCTGCAAAAACCGAGATTGCAGTTGCACTGTTTGCAGATAGGTATTATCCAAGTTAGCGATTTAATTATAGGATTTTCTCGAATCAATTCAGATTGATATAGGTTGAATTTGTTTTTGACCCCTACAGGGTATTAAATGCTTCACAGTAGTTTGAAGGAAATGTGATAATTGAGTCGAAGGTTATTATTAAAAATAATCAGGAAATTGTATCTTTTATTTCTTGCGCTTACTTGCCTCATATAGATAATATAGCTAATACTAGCGGTCGATTTAACTTATCTTTTCCTATATTTTGGTCAATTTAACTTACCTTTTCTTATCTTTCGATCAACTTAACTTATCTTTTCTTATCTTTTGGTCTACTCTGGACCTGGCGCCCATAAATTTAAATTTTCAAAATTCGAACTCACACCCCTAGGGCCACCGCAATAAGACGTATCTGAGCAACGACAGGGTAACTCAAGGAACATTTAACTTTAACTTTTACTTTTACTTATACAATTAATTTCAGTTAAAATCGAAATAAAATTTGATAAATAAAAGGGAAAAGGGGGAAATGTTATAACACCAGCATTTCCTTCAAATGTAAAAGTATTTATTGCATGTGGATGTAAAAAAGGTAAATTATTATTAGATTAAATGGGTACATACCTAATAAAACTTAATCAAATAATTTTTTATTAGATTGTATGGAAGCAAGCTTGTACACGTAGAAAAAATTAAATAGGTTGCATAGGATCATGCAAAAAAAATTGCAGGAAGGCAATATTGAAGTCATTATGTCTATTCCTGAAGAAGATATAGACACTGAAGATAAATAGATTTTGATATTATAAAGATTTTTTTTACATTTTGAGTTTTTCTATTCTGAATAAAAGCTAGTCCTATTTTTAATAGCAGTTGCATTAAGTATAAGATTTTTTTTCTACTTCTTTATTACCTAGCAGCGTATAGGAAAAATAAATTTCAGTATAATCGAAATTGTCTTCATTGACTTTATTCAAATAATAATAGCTATTATTATTATTAGTATTCTAACCCGTAATGGTGTAAAAGCACTTATTGTATTGTACAATAGGCGAGAGAGAGAGAGAGAGAGGAAGCTATAGAGAAAAGTGAGATGCGAGAGTACTCGGGCAGCGCGAGATCGGACGGTCGCGGCTAGAAGAAAATTACTTTTTACATTTAATTCTATTTTTCCATTACCATTTGAGAAAAAAAATTATTCATACACCTATGTATTCTAAATACTTATTGCGAGAATAAAAATTTTTGATTTGAGCCTTCATTTCGGAGAGAATGCGAGGTGAATACAAAAATTAAATTAATCAGATTTTGCCCAGGTTGGAAGGGAGATATCTCAATATTTTTATTTATTTTGCCTTAAGAGCCAATGTAATCTGCATATTTCAAGCAATGATAAGAAATATAATTTGTACAAAAATGTAGATTAATTTTATATGAAAACATTCATAAATTAATATCCTACACGTTCATATAATAATCTCGATTTTTAGGTATACTGCCTATTACCTTCGGATTTTGAATTAATATAATAAAACCTTCATTCTGTGAAAATTTCAGCGTGTAACCCCGAGGTGCCCATACAAGTCAAAATAAGTTATAAGAAGCACTCTACTACTATACTTAGTATTACCTATTCATTTTTATAGCGATGGATTATGTAAGCCAAATTTAATAAAATCCAAAACTTTCGCAGGTTTCATTTGAAACCTGGGGTCATATAAGAATCAGGTCTTTAGAGATCGTTCAGAAAATTTGAATGAACTCTGCGAAAGAATTCGCGATATTAGACCGGATATATTACACAGCACACTGTGAGAGTTTTATAATCAACTGGGATACTATCTGGCCAATAACGGCGCACACTTTGAACATTTAATTAAAAAATACTGTAGGTATATAGTATATTTCATTACCAGTCCGGAAACAAGGCTTTTCCGGTGCGCGCACGACAGTCGTGCACGACCGGAAGTCGTGCAAGCACAGGAAAAGCTGTTTCTGGACGTGTAATGAACGATATTTTTCGTAATACCTCTCTGAAATCAAGACATAAACATAAAATTATTATAATTTTACGTATCCAAAATCATGTCATAATACATTTTGTATTCAAATGAAAGCAAACGTCAAACTTGCAAGACAAGCAAGACATGTATTTATCTAATATTCATCAAGCGTTGCTATGGAAATGTGTTTGTATGCTTTGTTGTAATTGAATATGCAACTAGTTTTGAAGTATTTGTGACAAGTAAGGTCAGAATAATAGCAGCGAATAATAACTACGATAAGAAGATTCACTCTCCGCGGCGGCACGTCAACGGTATGTCTCCTTCCCCGCGCGAAAACTAGCATGATACTGGCATGTGACCTTTGGACCCGGCGCACACTGGTCAAATTTCTAGGAAAGCTGGCCATAATAAGGTTTACCAGAAATAAGACATACAAGTTATTAAGTATTACACGTTTAATATATCGTGTTTTAGAGAAATAATTGTTGAATTTTTTGCTCATCATCTATATTTATATATAGGGAGTATCAATTAGCACTAACGATAAAAATCATGTATAAAAATCATTTGTATGGTCATAAATCGTTTTAGAAAATGATTTTGAAAATTAAGGGCTCCTTCGTTGTAAAGAAAAGGGCTTTAAATTTTTAATTCGATAATCCAAATTTTGATTTTGCAAAGGTTAATTCAGGAGTCACACGAGCAAAATGAATGTTAAGCGGACGACAGAAACGCGTTGATGAGGGCCTGAAATTTTGCCATACATGTATTTCAGAGTTATCATTTTCTTTCTTAAATTAATCTAATAGGAACGAAACTAGTAAAAAATATGGATGCATCAGTGCAGCTGTTGTTCAAAAACACTTGCTTATATTCTGACTATCCCAAGGTAATATTAAAGCCATATTTACAAATTAAAACTAAATTATAAATTTTTATCTGCTGATTCAGCCAAAGTATTTATTACCTCTTTTTATAATAACATCAGTCTTGCATCAGCAATAATGATTCTGCCGAAATTTAAGCTTCAGTTTCACTTACTACAATATTATGGGATTAGGGGTGGGCGACAATAATCGATTATTCGATTCACTTTTAAGAAATTACCGATTAATCGACTTATCGATTAATATTTCAGAAAATATGGATGATCGATTATATCGATTAATCGGTTATTCAGTTGTTTGCTAAAATATTAAGCGTTTAATCGATTATTCAATTTCTTGCCCACCCGGTACCGATGACTTTACAACAGATATAGCTTTTAAAATTCCAATAATTTAATAATGCGTTGAGTTAAGGGTAATTTAAATGACATTTGAAAATACCTTACGTACTATATATGAATCAAAAAAAAAAACAGAGAAACGTAAATGCTCAAACAAGACAGCAGCAGGGAAAGCTGCGCACGTTACAAATTTAGCCAATAAGGGATCCTCATTTGCATTTTAAGATCCTTTACACAAATAGTACACTATGTAAAAATCGACGTCTCCTATTGGTTGATCCATCTCGTATTACAATATGTCTTCGTGGTGCAATCAATTTCTGCCAAGAGCTCTCCGGAGTGTCGTGGTGTAGAGGTTTAGACAGCTGGGTCTCACCTAGACGGCCTGGGTTCGACCCCGTTCCTTTTTTTATTTTTTTTTAAGTTTATGTTTCTAAACAGTTTTTTTCTTGGTTTTGGGTACGTCTTGGATTAGTTTGGGTATGTCTTGGGTTAGTTTGGGTTAGCACCTGGTTAGTTTCCTTTCTTCGAGCCCCCGTAGCGAGCGAAGCGAGCGGAGGGCCATGCGAATTGAACAAAAGGAGAGGCCGATTTTTTATAGGGCACTATTTGTGTAAAGGATCTTATAATGCTCCTCATTTCGACGCGCCATTTTCTGATAATCTGGCTTCAGTACTTCAGTTGTTGTACAATTAGGTATAACACCAACACATATCCTCTACGGAGTGTTAGCACGTTAGCTGTGTAGTATATCAGTCTTTATCTTTTGTATTTGGGCAAAACTATTTGATAAGAAGGATCACTTTCCGCGGCGGCATGTCAACGATATCGGCAGGCCATGATACAAATAAAACAATCATGTTGGCAGGCGACCTTTGACGCGGCGGCCATAGACCAGCTCATCCTTTTGTCAGTTTAATTTTCACGCCTAAATTTAAATTATATAGTCGAGTCAATATTCGATATAAGATAATATCGCTATTTTTTAGTTGTATTGTATTACAAAATAGAAATAAAATATACAGTAAAAATATTGTGCGAAACCTTTAACCAATTTTAAAAACACCCAAAAGGCCAAAATTTAATTAAATATTAAAAGATGGGGAAAAATCGAGCAACATTTTCTTCTTGATGTCTTTTGTCAGAATATTAGTATTCGGAAATATAGTGAAATCATTAGCACAAAATCAAAATCTTTTAAATATTAGTTATTACATACCTTGAGTATTGTTATCAATAATAACTAATTAAAAACGTTAACAGATTTTTGAAACAGCCTGTTGAATACAAACTTTATTAAAAAATTTATTTGGTGATAATAATAAAAAAAAAACATAACGTAAGTTTGACATGGAGCTGCAAACAATTCAGAAGATATCAATTGTGTTTTTCCAAAGCCAAATAGAGTGTTAGAGTGCTATAAATAATTTCGTCATAAATTTGATTAAATATACGGCAAACGAAAATATCGTTTATGGCCAGCTTTTATTTAAATTCAACCTGTGTGCGGCGAAATTTGCCGAACGTTACCAGGCAACGAAGAAATTAAACGACGATCCCTTTGTAGTGCTCTCTTGTCATTAAGTGGACCTTCTTGTCGTAGTTAATATTCGCTGATAATAGTTACTTTTGTTACAAGTACCTAAAATGAAGTTTTTCAGGACGAATCATTGCTGTTTCCGGACGAGGCATTAGCCGAGTCCGGAATAGCAGATGAGTCCTGAAAAACTTCATTTAGGTACGTGTGACAAACACTATTTTTTGTCATACGCTCCCAAAATTTAATTTTTATTTATACGCTTTTTGCAATTCTTCAGAACGCCTAAATTTGCAAATTTACCATAATTTTTGAAATCATAATGTACGACAAAGTTAGCTTAGAATTTGATATCGTAGCAACTATTTGACAATTTTGTCATGTCATTCGAAATTTTTGACATTTAGACATATTCAGGAATTTTGGAATAGTCCGTAAAGGTTGTCATGACGACTTTTAGGGACTAGGCCTAAAAAGAAGCATTTTACGGACTCAAATGAGTCCGTAAAATAGCTATTTTTGGGAGCGTATGACAAAAATAAAACAATTTTACTTAAAATTAGACTATTGACGCTAAAATGAACTAGACTAATCTTGTAGACTGCATCACTGTATAATTTTATCCCAATTTATTATACTTTATGCTTATTCTGTGACTAAATAACTGCAAATTTAGCACTTAAAATCAGGGAGCAGGAAAACTTTTCCCGCTCCCTAATTAGGGACCGGGAAAATTTTTCCCGTGCCCGGACCGAAAAGACTTATTTTCTTTGCTCTACAGAGAGTCGAAAATGATAGTTTTCAGAGAGGTATTATGAAAATATTATTTTCTGTTGCGTATTAAACTTTTATTAATTTAGTTGTTAGATTATTGTGGTGGATGGTTAGCTTTTAATCTCATTCCTATTTTAGCGTTGTTTTATCGTTGTTGTTTCACTCGTTGTATAGTAGTATCTGCCTCTTGTAGAACTTGGACCAGGATAATTGGTGAGGAGCAACACCATTAAATAAAAAAACTTATCCCTTGTTTCTGAAAAGTCTGGAGCTTTAGAGCAAACGGAACTCTATGTTAGAATAACTTATCAGTATTCCAAAATTGGCATTACATACTATTAGTTCTTTTGTTTGAAATGAAACCTGTGAAAATTTTGGACTTTATTAAATTTGGCTCACCTAATCCATGGCTATAAAAATAGATGGGGAACACTACGTATAGCGCAAAAGTGGAAAATCTGACAGCAATGGCGAGACTATTAGTCAGTTCCACATGCTCAAAATCCCCAAGAAACTGTATTTTGTAAATGCAGCTTTAGCGATTTTGGGGTTCCGGTAGTTTTTACTAAAAATGCTTTGATGTCACATCTTAGCAATTAGTAGAGATAAAACTTGAAAATTTGGGGAATTACTAAATTTGATACGCCCAATTTATTGCAATAAAAATAAATGGGGTGTTCAAGTCACGATAACAAAATGAGAGCGCGAAACTTTGGATAGACGTCTTATACAAATGGGACGGACTCTAAGCTTAACTAGCGTTTGCAACCGGATAAATAAATCTACCAGTATAATTAACGAAAGGTATAATATATTTTCTTTCAATATTAAGGTCATTGTCTCTTTACTTTGTCGGAAATGCATATTATTTCATATGTATAGGTATAACATTTCTACTATACTACTGCTGGTTACGCTCTATATATTTTAGACGTAGAACATGACACATTATGAGATACTTACCTATGCAAAAAGTTATTGA
>JAEQML010079045.1:0-12160 GCA_016904865.1 Pissodes strobi | reverse complement strand
ATTATTACTCTATTCCTATAAAATAGAATATATTATATTATTAAATATCATAAAAATAAAAAAGTCGTAAATACATTATGTCGGCATTTTATAGATTATCTAATCTTATTCGGCAAAAACTGTAACATAGGTACATAATATTTAAAACTGTAAAATTCAGTATTTTTTTAAGCTCGAAACATAAATAAATCAGAGGGGGCAACATTATACGTAAACAATCTGTACAATAAATTAACCAAAGCAGAGGAGCTAAACTGCTAAACTTATTAAAGTTTTGTGGTAAATACCTAAATATTCGACTAGTACTTTTTTTAAGTAAGAAAGTGTTTTTGAAAACGCACTTTACTATTTTAGTTCTAAAAAATTGTTACTTTGAAAATCTGTCGAAATCTTACCTGTAATATTTACCTATCTAAATTGTTTTATTATTGACAAAACTTATTTTTTAATGATATTTAAGGTTGTTTAATTTTTGCTGCTCTTTTTTTTGTTTTTATCTAATGTCCATTTACAAAACATATAAATGTTAGTTACAACCATCTGTTCAATTAATAAAACTTTGTGTCTGTAACAATTATTATTTTTATCAGCCAACCAACGAATATTTTTTGCCAAAATTTTGTCTGTTATTTTTACCGCAAGGTACTCTCTCGACTCATACAGAATAAAATATTTACGGAAATATAAAAATGATTTTTGGACAATAACAACTATGTCATCTTTTGGTACACAACTAAAGACTCTCCATATTTTCCTCCATAATTTTTATTTAAAAAAATATTTGCTTTGAATCCTTTAAAAGTGGAATATTACTTTTATTGCAGCTCTCAAAATTATTTAAGCAATCTAAATAGTTAAATTTATTTTTTATTCGTTTAATAAGGTACCCTGCATAATAAGTGACAGCACATTCTTCCAAAGGTGTTGTGTATGTTGCGTTTTCAATTAATACATTTTCAGCACTAGTGGATTCCGCATCAGAAATGTCATCTTTACTTTCAAGACATTTAAAAAATTCATTGTCAGCGCTGTTCTTGTTTTTTGATGTTGTATTAGTAGATAACAATATTTGCCTGTCAAAGTCCTCTTTACAATTGGAATATTGTGCAATAACTGTACATGCAGGAATAGAAAATAACTGTCCGGGAATATAACATTTCCGTCCTAGGACGGGAATGTAACATTTCTGTCCTATTCAAACGCCTTGTTTGTCAGATCTGACGTCTATCAAAAGTAACATTTAGCTGTAGCATAGTATAAAGTAGTTACGTAACAAACTTCAAGCTCGCTCGATTCAAAACTTGATATTATGTTGAGTTTAAATTTAAAACACCGTTTTTATTTAGAGTAATATTTGGCTCTATTTTTATAAATACGTATTCTAATTCAATCGGATAAAAAGTAGCATGTGCAACTAGTAGGAAAAGTACATTCCTGGACTCCTGTGTTGCTGGCCTCGGCTGCGCCTCGTCCAGCAATTACCACAGTCGTCAGTCCAGGAATGTTTTGCTTTTCCTCCTAGTTACAGAATATACTATTTAGAAGCCAGGAGGAAAAGTTTTTCTTTTTAGCGTAAAATATACAGGGTAGTCCATTGGAGAAAACCCATGTTGCTTTTGTTTTGCTGCTTTCCGATACTCACTTGTTTTTTTTCAAGGAGCTTAAAAGATAGTAAAGGAAAAATAATACAACTTTTGCATTTACGGTTTTTTTTTGGTAAGGAATCACCCTGTGTTAGTGGTGAAGCAAAAAAATAGCATTAAAAGGCATTTCGTACATTTTACCCACATTTTACCCTAATTTACCTTTTGTCATTGTCAGTCATGTCAGTGTGAAATGCCAAGGAACTAAATGTAATATTGTGATGATGTTAATAAGTAAAGAATTGATATAGGAATGACCAAAATTGGAAACTACATTTTTGTAGGGCAGAAATAGAAGAAATTAAGCAGTCAATATATGGTACTTTTTTAATAACATTAAACTTAATGAATTACACTCGCGTTTAATCACCGAATATTACCAACATAAAGAAAGATTTCACTGGGGTCTAAAAAATAGTTAGGGTGTCTTGGAAAATCTGGGAAATCTCGCGGGTTCAGATAGAACACGAAAAAATAACATGACAAGTTTCTATAATTTTTTTCCTACCGGCCATCCCTACGGAGATATGGGCTCCCAAAGGACGCCGCTGGTTTTAGGTTTTTCTTGAATAACTTTTAAAGTACTTGATGTAGGTAAGTTAATAAAAATTTAATATGATAACACTAGTAGGGACCTCTTAAAATAGGGCCCTTAAAAGATATTTAGCTTTTTTAATTTACCAGGGCGGACTCAGGTTTACAGCTTAATGCGTATATTCTTAACACCCTGTACGATAACGACCAAAAAAATATTTGTGGGTAGCATGAACCTTAAGCTATAGAAAAAGTATTCTTGTTCAATATCGATAAAACCGTTTTCGAGTAAAAAAATTATAAAGAAATTAATGTTTTATTTTTTATTAAGAAAATCGACTGATTTCTTCGGATTTCTCATTTTTTTTGGATAACAACTCAAAAACGGTTTATTTTATCGCTCTTGAACGGGAATACTTTTTTATAGCTTAAAGTTCAAGCTATCCAAACATTTTTTTGGGTCTTTATCATACAGGGTGTTAAAAAATAAGCACTAAGGTATTAAATTTTGTCCGCCCCTGGTAAACCAAAGAAGCTAAATATTGCAACTATTTTAAGGAGTTCTTACTAGTGACCTTTATACTAAATTTTTATTAATTTATGTCAAGTACTTTGGAGGTTATTCAAGAAAAAACGATTTCTAGCGGCGTCCTTTAGGGGCCCATATCTCCGTAGGGAGGGAAAAAATATAGGAACTTGTCACGTTATTTCTTCGTGTTCTATTTGAACCCGGGAGATTTCTCACATTTTCCCGGACACCTTGTGTATTCCGTTCACATATTAAAGGCCTCCCCAGTGTGTCATGAAACAAAATGTGTTGGCCAACCTGAAATCGCCAAATTATATACTTTTTACAATGATGCGCGTAAATAACTTAGCAGCCATAATAAATAATTTGTTCACATCTAACCAATGAAAATGTAATAGTACAGGTAATAGTTGTTAGCCTTACTTTAAGATGACGTTGTTTGGCAACGATATCTATAATTATTGTTGAACAAAAATAAACTTTATTTCTAAATCTTTGACAATAATGAATAAAATAAAGCATTTGCTTTTGCTCTTTACCTACCCTTGTTGGATGTTCGTAATTTGTATGTTTATTTCAAAAAAAAAAAATAAGTAAAAGCATTTGCCTAAATTTTATGCATATCACCCATTGTCAATCATCCCAAACTAACCCATTGTCAATCATATTATACAGTGGTAGAATGTTAAATATTGGCATAAATGGAGAGCATTTGAAGCCATACCTAGATTACAATTTAATATCTCAAAATCTCAATAATAATTATTTTAGGTATACGTAAATGAAAACTGCTTTTCGCCTACTCCTGCACGCTTGCTACTCAAGTCGCTACTGCGTGACAACACGACACGACCAACAAATATTTTCCTAGTAGAATTATCTATTATCTTTGACGCCGCGCCGGGCGAATTTCAACCGCACAAATTTGGCAACGTGGCCGGGCACGCGGTCGCTTTTACGGCGAGACTCGCTCGATGGAAGCAGGCTCGAAAAGTCTGCTTCCATAGGAGATACAAATTTTTAACATGGGGTGAGTTTTCTATTGTGTACTATAATATTCTTTGGTGAGATATAACTTGTTTAGCCTTAGTCCTACGTTTTTCATACAGAATGATGTTCTGGAGAGAGGCATTGTGATTAAATTTATTTAATGCAGACATTCTTCTTTAAATATCACAGTTTGGATGGAACTTGGTTTTAGGAATTAGCCTTATTTCCGACTAAGTTTATGTTGCTATCTAGCAACAATTGACCTAGGTTACCTCCAGGGTTATTTTGAGTAAATAATAGAAGTGAGTCGAGGATGAAGTCCGTTCTACTATTTTACTCCAGATTGATTTAGAGAGTACCGAAACTCCCAAGTTAAATATTCACAACTTTCCTGCGGTTATTTATTTTCGATTAATATCTAAAAAAGTGATCAGCTTAAACTAATAATCCAAGACCTCTTGAAAAATTATCACCTATTCAGAAAAAAACATAAAACATTGTTTTTAGTGGATTTTTTTATAAACATTTTATTAGCAAATATCAAGTATGGCTTTTATATTAAAACTCTTCTTTGTACGAGCTGTTTGATCTCGAGGCTGACAAGCTACATTAAACCTGCCAATTAAAAAAGTTTCCAAAAGCGTCGAGTTTAAGCTGGTAATTTAACTGCCAATTCATTTTTAATTTGCAACTTTCCTCAAGCCGTCCTAGTTTAACCTTTTAGTCTGCACGATTGTAATTATCCTTCGCATCTCCGCCATCCCTCATTACACTTTGTAGTATACAACTTTTTCCCAATCGGTACAATTTTTAAAGAAGTTATCTAAAAACATAGTGATTCAGCCGACCCTGGCTAGCCGCTCGAGCTTATGCATCGCCTTGATGCGTCATTACAATTTTGTACCGGTCGGTGACAAGCAAGAATCCGTAAATCGGTTCTTTCTTTTGGTTTTAAGAAGAAAAATGCCTAGAAATCGTATTTCTAGTATAGTGAAGTGTTAGTGATACGTCTTGCTCGCAAAGGAGGCGAAAAAAGGGGGCAATATGCATCGGGAGAAGCGAATCAAGGGGTGAGTCCATATAAGATTATATGCCAAAATTTCAAATATGCATAAATACCTGGTTATCTTAAATATATAAAAACAGAATCTCTTGTATAAAAGCAAACTAAATGTGTATAATACTAAACTGAGTATTATGAATAAATATGACACTTGTAACCCTTATTTTTTTTACTTAATAAAATTGAAATGGAAAATACTCTCAAACTTCTAAAACTAACTATACTTATTAGAATAAAATAAGTGCGAACGGGTTACAGTCAAAAATGCGAATGAAGCAGTAAACAAAAATTAAATGTGCTCACTGCGATTTGAATTATACTAACAAACTGTTATTTATATACGAGGGCATGACAAAACATTGTTACATTTATTTGTCGTCTTTGCACAATTACACAGAATCAAACAATATATTCGGAATTGAAATATATCGAAATGAATATAAGTAATAAGCAACAGTTAACGATACGAGCTATTCGAACCGTTCTCTAGTAATCTCGTCTAATCGTACATCCTACCAAAGAAATATACTATTCAATCACAAAAAGTGTTTACATAACACAATAAAAAGGAGGAAATATATACCGGTCGGCCTGCACATTTATTAATGTTTTACATAGAATAAAACGTTTATACCATATAAAGGAATATAAAAATAGAAACAAATGGTTATAATGCCTTCGTATCATTCGTTTTTCGATAGTTGATCCCCGTATGGGGCACATGTGGGACTATAAACTACAATTCGATTCGATGCAAATATTGCAAAACAAAAAACAAAGTTATATTTAATTATGATCCACTGACTCATACTGCAGATCTATATGAAAATTTTAGAGTATGGCAATTACATAAGGTATTAAAATTTGAACAGAAGAAACTTATTTTCATGATAATAAATAAAACTCAAAATTAAAATATTATCATAATATTTTCAAAGGATATTCATAGCCACAATACTAGAGAGTTTATAGGAAATCATACTGTTATTATTACTAAAATGCAATTATCCTCAATACCAGTGTTCAAAAACACTGTCTAGAGGAATAAGGACTATGTATATTGTAATTATTGCTATTACTGTATTAACAAATACTTTTCAAAAAAAAAAAATAAAATAAATAAAATAAAATAAAATAAAAATTTTAATTTTGAGTAAGTCGAAGAGTGTCCTTTTCTCACGAAATTAACCTCTAAAAACTAGCCACAAAGGCAAGCTGACGCATAATTTACGAGCGACTAAATCCCAAGTTGGGTATTATTATAGCTTGCATGGCCCTCCGTTGGCTTTACTCGCAACGGAGGCTCAATCAACAAGAACTAAAAGTGCTAACCAAAACTAACCCAAAATTAAGGGAAGAAGGCGGAATGTTATCGTTCGGCTTTGTCGAAGCAATGTAATACCGGAACGCATTATTTTTAAACAATTCGTGTTGACATGAGCCGTCCGGTGAGGGAAAAAATTGGAGTAAACATTGCTTGCAGGAGATGTTAATAAATAATAAAAATACCTATTTACAAATTCGCATTTGCAGATGCGAATAACTTTAACTAAAATTGGCCTTCACATTTGCAGATGTGAAGGGCCCCCAACAGCCTCCACCCCAGTAGGTATATTATGTAAAAGTAGTTAGAGGCACACTATATCCCTACATTTGCCGATGTAAAGGATATATGTACTGACAAAAATAAAACGGTATAGTGCTACGTATTTGCAGATACAAAAACAAATAACCACCGTACTATTGCAACCCTCTTACATAAAATCATTGCATTGGAGGTAGCGAATTATTACACTCTTGGTTTCTATTCAAAACAGAAATTACAGTATTTGCAGATACTGTAAATATGCTAAAAAATCGTTGCATTTGCAGATGCAGTCGAAAGCATAACCAGGGTTAAGCAGCAAGCAAAAAGGTGAATAGTTCGTTGTATTAGCAGATACAATCGATCCTACCCACTGTCTGCAATTGCAGTTGCAGATAGTGAACATATTCATGAACCTATTTTTCTGTTCAAAAACAGAAATTGCAGCATTTGCAGATGCTGTAAATAGGCTAACAGATCGTTGCATTTGCAGATGCAATCGATATCATAAGTAGCAAAACCAAGGAAACTCTTTTGCATTTGCAAATGCATTAGAAGATCCTCTCACGCTAGCTGAGGAAATAACTTAGCCAAATCAAGACTATCAAGACTTACCAACATCAGAAGCACCAGATGGTCCTGAACAAAGTAACGACCACCTAGCTGTGTAGGTGTTGGTTATAAAAAAAAAAAAAAAAACGACGAAATCACACCTGCGAGGCCAGAACTACATACTTAGACACTTTAGATGGGACAATTACTTATTAAAAGGACTAAAGAAAAAAAAAAAAAAACAGTATGATAGAGAAGTATCCACCAGCTGCCAAGTGCAATGTCCTCAGACCATCAAAATTAAATCTCGAAGAGAGTACTAAATCCTGCCAAGACATCTACTGTATCAATTACAGAAACAACTATAGTCCGTGGGATTAGTGCCTTAGCCCTCCCTTTCAATAATT
The DNA here is from genome assembly GCA_016904865.1 of Pissodes strobi. Taxonomy (NCBI): domain Eukaryota; kingdom Metazoa; phylum Arthropoda; class Insecta; order Coleoptera; family Curculionidae; genus Pissodes; species Pissodes strobi. Next base: position 4,857 of record JAEQML010079045.1, on the reverse strand, counting down.
TAATTAGCCAACCGTCTGAACTAGAATTATACGTTCAAAATTAGCAGAGAAAAAAGGTAAACAGTTCAATAATAGAGTGGGTACAGGATTATAAAATCCCTTTCAATAGGACACCACTCCGGTTAGCAAAGTAGAAGACTACATAGGACGGCAAAAAAATTAATTTCAAAATACGCATTCTTGGGGAAAACTGATCTCTTAAAGATGCATGTTTCCTTATCCCTATGCACAGTAGTCAAAAAAAAAAAAAAAAAAAAAAAAAAAGTTGTTAAGATTCGTTTTTTGCAACGTACTATACCAATTTAATTGTGTTTCATTTGGTTTATGTACAGCGCCATATCTTTTCACAAAACTGAAACCAGTTGCAAGATATGCAAAATTAAAGGGTATAAAAACTGTACTCTACTTAGACAATTGGCTAGTTATTGGTAATTCAAAAGAGAATTGCTTAAAAGTATAAATAAAATTACATAAACATTACAAGATTTAGGTTTTATATAAAAAAAAGCGTAGTTATTCCCCCTCAACCATGCTCACTTTTGGGGTTTATACAAGAGAAAAGGGACCTACTGGCAGAACAGTCTATTATCTTTACCCTGAAAAATACTTACTCACATCTCCTTGCGGAGAGAAACAACCATTGTGGAAGAAAATTTCTCTGGCTGTAGGGAAATTACGAAGTTTCCTGAGAAATTAAACTGATTATTTTTTATTGCAAACTATAGAACCGTAAAAAAAAATAAATAAAATAAAATAAAAAAAAAAAATAAAAATCGATACGTATTTTTTTATTTCCGCTAAAGATGAATATTACAAGTGCTATACCAGTTTTTATTTTTGTATATATAGATATACCACGCATGGTGTGACGTAACAATTCATATGTATTATGACGTCATAAGCACATCTCAAGGCGTTGTATCTGCCTCATTTTTCGGCTTAGGGAAAAAATAAAAAACATATGTTTACTTATTTTTCATGGGATATCGAAATCAGCAGTAATAATAAAAAAAAAAAAAATTGATGAAACTTCCTCATTGTCAGGAGAGCTATTCTATAACAAAGCGTACCTAATGAAGCGATAAAAGTGATTATTTCTTCATTGACAGATAGCGCCCTCAAACAATACGGAAATACTTACAATAAATAGGGGAATTTCTGTTTTTCTAAGCGCCAACAAATATATAATAAAACCGTAAACTTATTCTTGAGCTCCTAAATATTCAATTGTCTTCGGAGTCATCCTACTCAAACAAAAGACGAAGCGGTTATAAAAAGTTTTCTCAATGGAACATTTAACATAAGACCCCCAAAATCAAAATACTCAATTACTTGGGATTCCTACCCAGTTCTACAGCGCTTAAAGAGCATGTACCCTCACGAATTCTTAAATCTACAAATCTAACTTTAAAGCTAGTAACACTCTTAATACTAATAACGGCCCACAAATCACGGACAACCCGGAAGTAAAAATAGACAATATTTTTAAATATGAATACGTAATTGAAATCAGATTCCCGGATAAAATAAAAGCAAGTGGCTTAAACAGGCTTCAACCTAGTTTGATATTACCTTATTTTATTAATCAACCTGAACTATGTATAGTCACACTATTAGAGACTTACATAGAACGCATAAAAGGAAAAAGGGTGCTACCAGTCAATAAAAGGTGAATAGTTCGTTGTATTAGCAGATACAATCGATCGTACCATCCACTGTCTGCAATTGCAGTTGCAGCTAGTGAACATACCTATTTTTTTGTTCAAAAACAGAAATTACGGCATTCACAGATACTGTAAATATGCTAATAGATCGTTGCATTTGCAGATGCAATCGATACCACAAGTAGCAAAACCAAACAAAATGTAATACTCACTCACAAAAAGCCCTATCACCCAGACAACAGTCAAACCATTAGCAGATGGGTCAAGTTAATACTAAAAGCCAGCAGTATAAACACGGAAATCTTTGGGGCACACAGCACGTGACACGGGGCAACTTCAGCAGCTCGAAGAATGGGAGTTACATTACAAACCATTCAGAAGACAGCTGGCTCGACAGAAAAATCAAAAGTATTCTCGAAATTCTATAAAAAACTTGGCGTGGGTAATCCCACTGGATTGGCATCTTGTTTATTGAACCATAAACTCTAAGGAATCATATAAATATTAAGCTACAATTATAACTTACTTACCAACTTGTTATCATATTACATACGAATATTGGTATAGTATTAAAAATAAGTTAAAGGTTAATATCAGTTAAGCGTTAAACATGATATATGTACCTTCATGATGTGTGTTATTAAATCTAATGGTTATAAATTTGAATTTTAGTTTATAAAAAGGGCCTTACAAATCTAGGACTACAGAAAACTCGCAGTTTTCAGTTAATGTAGATTACATCGCAAATACTTTAAACATCTACAAAGTGTAATGAGGGATGGCGGAGATGCGAAGGATAATTACAAGATCAATCGACTTACCTGTAAGGAAGATCGATCGGAATTATCCGAGCATCTCCGCCATCCCTCATTACAAACCCACCCAGTCTTTACCTTCTCCCTATCACCCCAAATGCAATGTAATCAAAAATCTCACGTACCAAAATTGTAATGACGCATCAAGGCGATGCATGAGCTCGAGCGGCTAGCCAGGGTCGGCTGAATCACTATGTTTTTAGATAACTTCTTTAAAAATTGTACCGATTGGGAAAAAGTTGTATACTACAAAGTGTAATGAGGGATGGCGGAGATGCTCGGATAATTCCGATCGATCTTCCTTACAGGTAAGTCGATTGATCTTGTAATTATATAACACAATTTAAATGTTCATTATTGCATTATTCAGTTTAGAGAGTTTCAGACGGATAATACTGAATCAAATTTAGTCCGAGGCAACTAATTTAGTCTTAACCATAACGTACATCTTAAATGCTAATCCAGATCACTTTAGAGTGCATACATTTTAAAGAACAGAAATATAATTTTGTATATCTGAACTGCAACATGATTTTCAATGTGTAACGGTAATCAATTTGTGCAAGGCCTGGTAAATAGGTCACCCATTTCAGGAGAGTACTCTGTGACATAATAAAGCATAACTTTCGTTTCGTTATGTATGGTCAATTATTTCATAAGTAAATGAAAATTTTTGTGGTAGAATATTTGAGACACATTAGAAATTCACACCGTAGACCCCTAGAGAAATTTTACGCATGTAACGTACTAAATTTGAATTAATTGTCGAAAATGTGATAAATTAATCTTTGCTGTGAGCGGAGAAGTTTCCAGTTAATGTTTCGATATGATTAGGGGAGATCCACCTAATGGCAATTTATTCTAAAGTGCCGGCGAATTTGATTATTATATTGTCTTTACTTCAGAGTTTAAGGCACTCACTATTTCGAGCCTAAATTCTAATTTATTTTGGTTAGTTTATGAACTGGCATTGTGCCAACTCCCCTTCAATCTTTATCGAGTTACTTAATCTCACGTAGCTTAGTCTAAGTTCCTTTTTTTTAAATACAACATTTCAATATTGAAATAAAACACGGCAACGCTGACAAAAAACAGACAAGACAACAAATTCACAATACTTACTATCATTTAACTTGTAGGTATCCCGTAAAATTATTATCATCAAGAAGTTATAAAACAATCCGTACCCGAATGCGTGTGATCTATAGATTTTATAGGAGTTGTCGAATAAACATTCTTATATCCAAAATATTTACCAGGCTATATCTACACATTTTAAAAATAAATAAATAGTTGCTATGATTTAGATTTCGTGGTATCGCGCATTAGCAATAATTTAATAGGATACTACTATCTGTTCACTGATGTTCCCTTTTCAATTGTTTTTGTAAACTAATATCAAATAATACATTTATAATAATTATAAGAAGAATATGCCTGAGCGGTATTTAGAACGATTTTAATTTAAATAAAATGTTATGTAAACTAGAAATGTATTATTTGGAATAATAACGAAACAAACCAGATAAGGATAAAAAAAAAACATAATAGATAAGTTTATATGATACTAATTAATAACTAACATTTAAACGACTGGGCAGTTGAGCGACTCGAATTTTAGGATGGTCCATGGCATACCTGAATAGAATAAACATTTCAGAGCATACTCATTCTACAAGACTCAACGCAGTAAAAATTAAACAAAGGTATTTAGCAGTTACACTGCGTCATAATTTATAGAAAATAATTTACTTAGTAAAGCTGTTAAAATTGTGAGTACTAAAACGTGGCATTGAAATAAATATAACCGATGTGCTTCTGTCAGACTTATTAATTCAATTATTATACTTAAGATGTTTTCCGATTGTTATACTGTCTCAGTAACGACAACGTACTGACAATGAATGTGCAATATAAAAAAACACCCATTCAAAGTGCCTGAACAAACATAATATCGAGTTGTGCAATGAGCATTACAGTACTCACTCAATATCGTAGCGAACATGCTACCCCATGAGATTGATACAACAACCTCTGATCTAGACAACTTGACAATAACATTCTGTACTGAGGAGTGCAATGGACACCAAAACGCGAGGGTCCCCTCCAGACACAGAGCTTTGTTAAATACCTTAAAGAGACGTGCAATGGTCCCAGACCTGCCCAAGGTATCAATAAGAAACAAGAACATAATTGCCAAGACAGTAAACAAGCGATAATTAAAATATCTCTTAAATCGAATTATTTGAATAATGATAATAAAACATCGGTACAAGCAAATATACAGAAATAAGTATACCCTGTGAGAAAACTCACCCTTTCTTGTAGCTCAGCACGATCACAGAACTAGCACAGTTTAAATAAATGTAATTTCACTG
>JAEQML010079044.1:0-12160 GCA_016904865.1 Pissodes strobi | reverse complement strand
ATTTTCAATGTCTCAATATATCTATTTGCAAATGACGGTTATAACCGTTAATAAACACTAACAGGAAAAGATAGTTGTTATGCAAGCATAATTATAAAAACTTAGAAAAATTAACTCTCACAATACAAAAACTTAACATCTAATCGATTAACAAAAGCTATAGGGTTAATTTACAATTGTTAGCGTTTTCATAGACGTGAATGGTAGCTTGCAAAGCATGTAGGACATGTTGCGCGTAAAACCCTTTTAAACGTGTTAGCAAGATATAATGAATAAGTTAGTACCTACCCTTAAAAATGCGGCCAGCGCAACATGTGTGCTCCGTCGGCGAGGGAGTGGGTCAATTATATTTACTCTTGACCAGGGCGCCACCAGTTCGAAATAACCAAATCCGCAGACCCAAACTAGGGCGATCCGAAATCAAGACTATCAGCTACACAAGGGCGATTCAAATCCAAACAACTACACCTGTTTGGTTGACGTATTTCAGAGCAAATAAAAGACGGACACGTTCGTGCAGGTTTTAAGTTTATTGGCGTTCGTTAGGTTTGTCGGTAACGTGTTGTCATATTTCTTCCAATAATCAAAATCATATTAATATAAAACAGGTAAAAGAGCTTAATTGAAACAATTAATAACCTATATGCTCATAAGTTTATAGACAGTAATTTGAATTTAATTGAATGGTAATAGAAGTAAATTAGATAAAGAATTATCGAGCAATTATTAGGCACGTTTAGCTATAACGGAAGTAACAATATAATACTAAATGATTACGAAAAATCAAAACCAAGTTCAACAAATTAATCAATAATCACAATATACATATGGCATCTATCGTCTCATCATACTAGTAATTAAGAGTTATCCATCTAATAGTAGCTACTAAAACTTTGTGCGCGTTTACCATGGTAGACGACTCGCAGTTGTACATAAATAAACCTTACTGATTTAGATCATTAAATACCGTTATGTAAAATTGTTGTAACTGGATAGTCAATAAATTAATACGACAATATTGATCATTTAAGACAATATCAATCAAATTGTAAGAATAAGAAATGTATTATATCAAAACACTATGAGCATTAATAGATTCACACTAGTAAACACAGCAGTTAATTAGATTCGCATTGGTAAGCTGTGCTTACACCGAAACAGTTCCCAATATAGTTATATCAATACCACGCAATCTAATACACGCGAAAATATAAATAACACGCCAATAACATTATGTCGAAAGATCACAAGTATAACCTAAACTTATCTTTACTGGTCTTCGCCGATATCACCTACGGCCTTCTGCACGTGGACTACTGCTAAGCACCTTGGGACCCATAAACTCTCAGTGGTAATTGAGGTAATGGACATACCTCTCTATGGCTGCAGTCGGTACTAATGACACAACCAACTGTATTGACTGGTAGCTACTTGGTTAGCTACTTAAACTCGCTACAAAAAAAACTTCATCCAACCAAAGATAGCTCCAAATAACATTAACTTCTTCCATATGCAAATAACTCCAGGCCAAAATATCTCCAGCCATAAAATAGCTCGCAGGGAAAAACTGCTCCTGTTAAAAAAGGCTCCCGGTAATAAAAACCCCGAAAGAGAACAAGCGCTAAGTATGCATTCTCTTACTGCAATTTCAGGCAGCTTCCTCTTTTAGAATACTCTCTACTCAAAGGGTATTTAAAAAAATTCACAGTCCTTCACAAAGATGCAACCAGGAGGGACATTGAAAGTGCCGAAGCAGAATGCAACGCTTATTAAATTTGAGATCTGAGAAAACTCATAATTGTGTAGAAATATATAGTTGATAGAAGTTTGAGTGAGATCAGGTTAGATTACGTAAGTTTAGTTTGCTAAAATATATCAAATAAATGCATATTACTTCAAGTCTCGTTCTTTTTTACAATTTAAAACGTTATAAGCGTGGTTGTAAAAAGCAAAAGACCATTTGCATTAGATTCATCTCACATTCCTCGATCTAACGATATGAAACACGACTAGTCTGTCGTGAGAAACTAAGAGTCACCCACACTTAACACAATCTAATGAAAAAAATGACTTTTAGCTGATTACGCAAGTCTAGTTTATAAAAATATACCACATAACTGCATATTACTTCAAGTTTCGTTCGTTTCTACTATTTATAACATTAGTGGTGGTTGTAAAAACTGCATTCGATTCGTCTTTCAATCCCCGATCTAACGCGGTTAGTTTCACTTAGTACCAACTTATTTTAGTCATTTGAGTCACTTCCAATACGTTATAATCAATTTTAATAGATTGGGTTAGTTTGGGTTAGTCGTCTAATCAATTTTCGGTTAGTTTCTCTTAGTCGCAACTTTTTTTACTTATTTGAGCCGGTTTCGTTACGTTCTAATCAATTTTAATAGATTTGGTTACTTTTGGTTAGTCGTCCAATCAACTTTCAGATAGTTTCCCTTTATTCTTAACTTATTTAAGTCATTTGAACCGGTTCCGCAACGGTTTAATTAATTTTAATGGATTTGGTTAGTTTGGGTTAGTCGTTCAATTAACTTTCGGTTAGTTCCACTTGGTCTCAAATTATTTTATTTTCATTCATTTGAGTCGGTTCCGATCCGTTGTTATCAATTTTAATAGATTTGGATAGTTTTGGTTAGTCGTCTAATCAACCTTCGGTTAATTTCAATTAATATTAGCTTATTTTAGTCATTTGAACCGATTACGATACGTTATAATTAATTTTAATAAATTATATTACTTTTTGTTAGTCGTGTTAGTCGAGTAGTCGAATGAACTTTAGGTTAGTTTCTCTTAGTCTTAACTTATTTTAGTCATTTGAACCGGTTCCGGTACGTTATAATCAATTTTAACGGATTTGGTGAGTTTTGGTTAGTGTTCAATTAACTTTCGGTTATTTTCACTTAGTCTCAAATTATTTTAGTCAATTGAGTCGGTTCCGATACGATATAATCAATTTTAATAGATTTGGTTAGATTTGGTTAGTCGTCTAATCAACTTTCGGTTCATTTCACTTAGTCAACTTATTTTAGTTATTTGGACCCGGTTGCGATTCGTTAAAATCAATTTTTATGGATTAGGTTATTTTGGTTAGTCGTTGAATCAACTTTCAGTTAGTTTCACTTAGTCTCAACTTATTTTAGTTATTTGAATAGGTTCGGATACGTTAAAATTCAATTTTAACAGATTTGGTTAGTTTTGGTTAGTCGTCTAATCAACTTTCGGCTAGTTCCACTTAGTCTCAACTTATTTTACATATTTGAGCCGGTTCCGATACGTTATAATCAATTTTCATAGATTTGATTAGTTCTGGTTAGTCGTCCAATCAACTTTCGGTTAGTTTCCCATAGTCTTAACTTATTTTAGTCATTTGGACCGGTCCGATAGGTTATAATCAATTTTAATGGATTTGGTTAGTTTTGGTTAATCGTCAATCAACTTCCGGTTAGTTTCACTTTGTCTCAAATTATTTTACTTATTTGAGCCGGTTCCGATATGTTGTAACCAATTTGAATAGATTTGGTTAGTCGTCCAATCAACTTTCGGTTAGTTTCACTTAGTCTCAACTTATTTTACTTATTTAAGCCGATTCCGATACACCATAATCAATTTTAATATATTTGTTTAGATTTGGTTAATCGTCCAATCACCTTTCAGTTAGTTTCACTTAGTCTCAACTTATTTTAGTCATCTGAACCGGTTCCGACGCGTTATAATTAATTTTAATAGAATTGGTTAATTTCGGTTAGTCGTCCAATCAAGTTTCGGTTAGTTTCACTCAATCTGAGTCATTAAAATCGTTTCCGATACGTTGTAACCAATTTTAATAGATTGGGTTAGTTTTGGTTAGACATCAATTCAAAATTCGGTTAGTTTCACTTAATATCAACCTATTTTAGTCGTTTGAACCGGTTACGGTACGTTATAATCAATTTTAATAGATTTGGATAATCGTCGAATCAACTTCCAGGTAGTTTCACTTAGTCTCAACTTATTTTACTTATTTGAGCCGGTTCCGATAGGTTATAATCAGTTTTAATAGATTTGGTTAGTTTTGGTTAGTCGTCTAGTCAACTTTTGGTTAGTTTCACTTAACTTATATTAGTTATTTGAGTCGGTTCCGACACGTTGTAATCAATTTTAATAGATTTGGTTAGTTCTGGTTAGTCGTCTAATCAACTTTCGGTTAGTTTCTCTTAGTCTGAACTTATTTTACTTATTTGAGCTAGTTCTGATATGTTATAATCAATTTTAAAAGATCTTGTTAGTTTTGGTTAGTCGTCTAATCAACTTTCGGTTAGTTTCACTTAGTCTCAACCTATTTTAGTCATTTGAGTCGGTTCCGATACGTTTTAAATAAATTTAATAAATTTGGTGACTTTTGGTTAGTCGTCTAATCAACTTCCGGTTAGTTTCACTTAGTCTCTACTTATTTAAGTCATTTCAGTCGGTTTCGATACGTTATAATCAATTTTTATAGATTTGGTTAGTTTGGGTTAGGCGTCTAATCAACTTTTGGTTAGTTTCACTTAGTCTCAACTTATTTGAGCTGGTTCTGATACGTTATAATCAATTTTAATAGATTTGGTTAATTTTGGTTAGTCGTCTAAACAACTTGTGGTTAGTTTCCCCTTCCTAGGTCTGTGGTTAGTATCACTTAGTCCCAACCTATTTTAGTCATTTAAGTCGGTTCCGGTGCCTTATAATCAAGTTTAATAAATTTGGTTACTTTTGGTTAGTTGTCTAATCAACTTCCGGTTAGTTTCACTTAGTCCCAAGTTATTTTACTCACTTGAGCCGGTTCCGATACGTTTTAATGAGTTTTAATTGATTTGGTTAGTCGTCTAATCAACTTTCGGTTAGTTTCACTTGTTCTTTACTTATTTTAGTCATTTGAATTTGAATCAATTTTAATAAATTTGGTTAGTTTTGGTTAGTCGTCCAATCAACTTTCGGTTATTTTGACTTAGTCTCAATTTATTTTCCTTATTTGAGCGGGTTCCGATACGTTATAATCAGTTATGCATAAACCGTGTCGTGACGTTCACTAAAATTTTCCGTTTCGTGATGCGACCTTGGAAACTCACTGTCAAGAAACCAAAGTATTCGTCTGAACCGGCTCCGATACGTTATAGTCAAATATAATGTTTCAGGTTAGTTTTCGTTAGTCGCCAAAATTCGGTTCGTTTTGGTTAGTTTTAACTTACTTTAATTTGTGTAACCTATTTCGACACATTTTAGCCCGTTTTGGTGCTTTTGGTTACTTTTTATTAGTTTTGGTTATTCATTCAATCAGCTTTCCGATATATTATAACCAATTTTAATGTTTTTGGTTAATTTTGGTTAGTCGCCAAAATTCGGTAAATTTGGGATATTTTTTAATTTACTATAATATTTTTAATCTGTTTCGATACGTTTTAGCCCTATTTGGTGCTTTTGGTTAGTTTAGGTTAGATTGGGTTAGATAGTCGTTCAATCAATAGTCAGTTAATTTCGGTTAGTTTTAATTTTAGTCATTTCAATCGGCGCCGATACGTTATAATCGAATTTAATGTTTTTGGGTAGTTTTGGTTAGTCGCCAAAATTTGGTTCGTTTTGGTTAGTATTAACTTACATTAATATTTTTAATCTGTTCCGATACATTTTAGTCTTTTTTTAAAGCTTTTGGTTACTTTCGGTTAGTCGTTGAATTAACTTTCGGTTAGTTTCACTTAGTTCCAATTTATTTTAGTAATTTGAACCGGATCCGGTAGGTTACAACCAATTTAAATTTTATGGTTAGTTTTAGTTATTCGCCAAATTTCGGCTACTTTGAGTAAGATTTATCTTACTTTTATTTTTTAAATTTATTCCGATTCATTTTAACCCTTTTTGTGCATTTGGTTACTTTTAGATAGTTTGGGTTAGTCGTTCAATCAACTTTCGGTTAGTTTCAGTTAGCCTTAATTTATTTTTGTCATTTGAACCGATTCCATCCTCAAAAACAGACTAACACGATCTCTCACGTATATTACGTGATGTGCCAAATGTAGCATGCACTTTTTCGTGATTTGATACCCCATAATAGGAAAAGAAAACCATTTTCAATGTTAATAACAATGAGGGTCGTCTTGCCAAAATGCGAAGGTCATAATAAAACCAATATCATATCACCCTACAGGTGATAGACATAAAACACTTAGAAAAACTGACCAATAATATAACCACTGTTTGTTCTTTTAACAGTTCAGACCACCAGGCAAGAACAAAGCTTGTCCATTTATGTCAGTAATATTAAATCTAAATTTACTAAGCTTACGTAGGGCTTTACAAGTTCTCGTAAGCCAAAATTTAAAGTAGAAAAGAAATTTATCAAAGTTTATATACAATTTTAAACAACATTATACAATACGGGTGCCCATAAAGACAAAGAATCAGCTAGGAGTGCTCGACTAAAATTTTGATACCGAGGACGATATCAAGAACTATTATTCAATACGCTTGTTTTCCTCAGAATATCACTTCTTGTAGAAATAATGAGTATAATTAGTCATGGTATGCCTGTCCTAGGCCAAAGTTATCTTTTGTTTGACGATATTGCATGATATACATGCAAGAATTAATAAATTTTCAGAAGTAACACGCTCTATATAGCAGTATTGTGCAGTTTTTCAATCCCCTCTGAGACCCGTTAGAAAACTATAATCTGATAAAATAAATCCCCCCTGTACAGAAAGTAAATGAGTACAAAATGTAAGGGTGCTACAAATTCGAGTGCATGCATGGGGATCTCGGGAACCGTAAGAGATACGAAGTCGGTTAAATGAAGGCAATGTTGTGCAAACAAGATGCAGTTTTGAAATTTGAAAAATTCGGAATAGTTACGGAGATATTCGTAAAAAAAAACGAAAAGCAGCTATTTCATTTTTATTTTTTCCTGACTTTATTTGAAGAGATAATGTAATATAAATTTAACATTATTATTGCCACTTTTTCTCCTTTATAAAATGGAAGTATCAAATTTTAAATCTGACGTTTCGTGTCCGGGCCCCCATCATCAACTTCATTTTTTTTAAATACGGACCTGGATTTTTTATTTCATTTTTTTGAAGCCTTTGGTCTCCCAAAACCCACGATGTATCACACTTGTCCATTAGCGGTAACAAATATTCTCATAAGTGAAATCGGGTCAGAAAAGATTGCCCCATCTCTGTCTAACACATTATCTCTTATGAAAAAAATCTACATTTGTTGATTTATTGATAAGTGTGATACATCGTTGGTTTTGGAAGACCAAATGCTTCTGAAAAATTAAATAAAAACTCAAGGTCCGTATTTAAAAAAATGAAGTTGATGATGGGGGCCCGGAAACGAAACGTCAGATTTAAAATTTGATAATGTCATTTTATAAAGCGGAAAAAGTGGCAATAATAATGTTGTAACTAATTAGTGTTGCCCACTTTGTAATGAATTTCTAGCTCAGTCGTACTTATAACTTATTATTTGGCTCATTCACCAATTTGTAAGGATAGAGCAAAAGTTAATTTATTTAGTTTATTTGATGGCGTGGATTAAACGATTTCCTTTGGTGATCTAAAATTTATATGGCGCCACTTACGATAAATCAAAAAAAGGCAAATTAAAAACAACTATATATTAACTATATGTTTAAATTACAACTTATGGCACCATGTGCACTGCAGTTATGAACATATTTGATTACTGAAGATTTAGTTTACAAAAATGAAAGATGAAAATTGACTTAAAATTAGATTACAAATGCAATCAAATACAATTGATTACTGAGAATTTAGTTAACAAAAATGGTAAAAATGAGAATTAGCTTTGGTGTTTAACAAATTTAAAATAAATAAAATCTAGGTCTTTGCAATTCTCTCATATAAGCAACGCGTTACCTACTTCCCAACTGTTCTTATATTATCCGCAAACCACGTGATCGTTTGGGACCTCCTCTGGAAACTTCAACTGCCTGTACCTAAGCTTCCTAGCTATAGGCGTGTCCAGGGCTTACCAGTCATTCCAGGAATGGTTCCCAGTTGTCTGCACGTGCCTGCTATCGCATCGACTGTCACCACAATGATCTGTGTGACTGTTGTCTTGTAGGAACGTTGAACGTTTACATGAAGAAAAGAATTGGGTGTCTTAGACCGGTGTACACTGCTAATTATAATTATAATTATACAGAGGAATATCCTGTGGACATCAGTTTGATATACAAGGTTTTAACCAACAACTTGAAAATTCACTGGTTACATAATCAGAACTTAAATTACAATTTAAGTTCAGCAAAAATTATAGATAATTATGATTAAATGACATTATGAATAATTACTGCTACTCAAGGTATTTCGTTTCTTTAATTAGAGATATGAAATTCAAAGGAACTGATGATTGAAATTAGAAATTTAAAAGAAAATTATGAAACTTGTCCAACAGTGGCTCTCGGCGACTTCAAATAGAAAATCACTAGACTTTAATAAAAAAAAAGGAAGAACGCGGTATAACCTCTCTTAAACAAGTCTAATGACTCCAAAAAGGTACTTAATTTATTAAGATGGCCCTTGGCACATAAACAATAATTGGACGTAAATTACGTCTCAATTAATCAAAGATAAAGATAAGATAATTACTATCTCGCTTTGAGATAGGAACTATGTTTATAGATAAAGAAAAAATCTACCAGGTAATTTTACACGTGCTTATCCTCTTTAATAAGCAAATCAATACAGATACATCATGGATCAAACGTTGACACGATAAGCAATAACAATTATAGTTTAAAGCAACAAATAAACTGAAAAAGTAATGAAATAAGTCTGAAAAGCGAAAAATTTACTATAACTAACAATATTGCTAGGAAAAACCCAGAGAAATTCTACTACAAATTCAATTTACTACCTTTTACAGCAAAAGATAAAATCTGCTCTGCGAATCTTCCCAACAATATCGTCAAATCTAAATGAAAATATCTAAATAATGTGTGTGACCGTTTAAAACGGTGAAATAATTTCGTTCTCGATAAATTTGGATTAAACCATTATCAAATTACTCGAATTTGACCAATAAGAAACGCAACTATTTACCAAAAAATCGGTATTTAACCTTAAGGTCACCAAAAAAAATTAGAATTGTTGAAATCGCAATTACTTAAAAATGCAATACAAAGGCCAAATATATCTAACGGAATTGGAAACAATTTTTAATTATGTATTTAAAGTATGAAAGGATTATTGAAAAATATGCAGAATGAATAAGATATTTTAAGATCAAAAATTACTATTGCTTACCGAGCCGACGTCTTCACACCAGATGCGACGGAATTTTTCAAAACTGTATATTCTACCCATTTAAAATTCAACGGTTTTTTTTTCATTGGCCAGTTCAAAACACGTGACAACCGTTGTAAGAAACACGGTGTCAAGCTAAGGAAGCATTCTAGCATTGCCTATCAATATACTAAACATTGAAAACCATTGATAAATAGGTAGAATTAATGGAGCGGAATAGACAAATATTTCATAACATTATATTTAACATATATTCCGTTACAATGTTAAGTTTATGTTATATTATCTCTTCAACTAAAGTCAGGAAAAAATAAAAATAAAATAGCTGCTTTTCGGTTTTTTACGAATATCTCCGGAACTATCGGAATTTTTCAAATTTCGAAACTGCATCGTGTTGGACATCAAATTGCACAACTTTGCCTTCATTTAACCGACTTCGTATCTCTTACGGTTCCCGAGATCCTCATGCATGCACTCGAATTTGCAGCACCCTGTATATATATTTATAAATATATATTTATAGTATGATTCTTGAACCGTCAGTTTATAAATTACGTTTCTTTTTCCTTGGGTTTAGGTTCAGATTTGATACAAGCATTTAATTTACTTTACGTTTCGCCCATGGTTTAGGGCATTTTCAAAAGTTTCATTTTATTGCCTAAAGTATAAATAAAAATTTGACATAGTTTACATTAGGTTACATTAGACATACAATACAAATAATATAATGTTAAAATGGTTTAAAATTTGTGTTTGATACGCACCTTGAAATTGAATGGCTTTTTTATTATTGCTAGTTGTGAGCAATTTGGCACATTAATGTGTAAAATATACTAATATTAGTTAAAATATTTAATAAACATATTTTTATGAACATCCTGTATTACTTAAAATGCTACCCAACCGTCCGTGACATTTAGCTTAAACCCATGAAAACTGATACTCTAACATAAACAAATAATATGATCCAGATATTGGGAGAGACCTAAAACAAGAACTAAGGCAGTCAGGCCAGTGAGTGCTAGCACTTTAGCCGATTAAGACCCATGTATATAGAGTGGTCATAGTTTACCTATGTGTGGTTGTTTTGTGTGAAATCATGTCGACATGTGAATAATAGTTTATATTGTTATTAAAGTCCATGGCAGGAGTTTTGATGGTATACCAGAGTTTATTGCCGTGGGCAAGGTATTACCAGGTTGTGGTCGATTGTGTAGCAATGACCGGAATGCCCTCTGTTTTGTGCGCGATGCCTTCGAGTTGGTCTTGTGAGTGTGAGGGCGCCTCACTTGTCTTCTCGAATTGACACACTTGGGTTCTAAGATCTCGGTATGTGTTATCTTAGTTTCCGGGTGCTGAGATGCTTACTGTTTAGCGGCAGTGGAGCGTCTGGGGTAGCCCAAACTATTTCAGGTGACACTAGCTAGTCGTCGAAGAAAGAAGGTATATGTCTGAGATTATATAATAATATTGTATTGTGTATATTGATGGATATTTGCATGAAGGAAGGGGACAGAGGTTCCCCGGTGAGTACACCTTATTTTATCATTGTCAGTTAGTACAGTAATTTGTTAATATTTTTGTTTCATGGTCACCTCAATCCCTGGCTATATACCGGGTGGAGCTCGCTGAATGAATTGCATTGTCAATACTTACGTAAGTGTGATCTTATAAAACACTAATTTTACAATCCAACATCCGCTCTGTCATTTACTGCAGCTGGGTTCCTTCTTATTTCTATCATTTCTTTCATAGCTAATTTATGATAATTATTGTCATTGTTTAAAATTTTAGTGTCGTCATAAGTATGTTTTTAATTTTTTATGTGTTTTAGTAATGCAGTAGCAGCGTTTTTTGTGTATTTATGCCCATTTAACCTGTTTTTAAGTAGTTGGGAGGTCATTCCGATGTATACTTTAGGGCAGTTCATGCAGGGTATTGAGTAAACCACATTTGATTTTTTTAAGGTTGGTGTTTTGCTTTTTAATTGTGTATACAGAGAACCAGGGCGGTTATGAGCCTTGTGACATACCGTAATATTATGTTTTCCCAGACTGTATTTAATTTTTTCAGATAGACAACTTGTATACGGTAGCGTTACATATTTATTTTGATTATCTTTTTTATCCTTTAATACAGTTTTTTTATTGTAATATTTATATGTTCTTTTTTTAAATATTTGATTTATGTCACTTAATTGAAAATTATTTGTGAGTAAGACTTCTCTGACCTTCCTTAAAGCTTCAGGTCTGTATTCGGGGGAGGTTAATGCTATTGCCCTATCTGTTAGCCCAATTATCACACTTAATTTTTGGTTTTTGGGTGATTCGAATTATAATTTTGGTATCTGCCCGACCATGTTGGTTTAGTATACCATTTGGTTAAAATTTTATTATTTTTTCGGATTAAGGTCATATCTAAGAAGTGAATAATGTCGTTTTGTTCAATTTCGGAAGTAAACTGCAATTTTTGGTGGAAACCATTGAAGGCCATAATCACTTCATTGGTCTTATCTTTCGGCAAGGCCAACAAGCAATCGTCCACAAAACGTTTAAAAAAAAAACAATTCAAAGCCTAACTTTTCTATTACAGTTTCTTCTAAAAACTCCATAACCAACTGGGCTATAGTGGAAGAAATGGGTGAGCCCATTGCACAACCATTTATTTGTTGGTAAAATTCGGAATTATATTGAAAATAATTTGTTGATAGGGTAAGGTTTACAGCTTCTATGAAATTCGTTTTTGAGAGTCCCGTGTGAGGCTTTATGAGTTCCCATTTTTCAGACAAAATATTATGCACAAGATCAGTAGGAATATTTGTGTATAACGATACTACATCTAATGACATGAGTTGATAATTA
>JAEQML010079043.1:0-12162 GCA_016904865.1 Pissodes strobi | reverse complement strand
AATCAACATCTTCGCACACACAGCGCTGGTCGAGCGCCATAGGAGCTTCCTTTAGTGTGAGTGCCACTGTCATAAAGAAATCACAAGAATATTAACTCGTGAAACAGGTACCAAATAACAAAACGCGAGCTTGGTGCCACTGATGCCTCGCCCCCTTGCGATTTAGTAACTTCTAGTTTGATCCCCTACATTCTAGAGGGTCATTTTGATAGTATAATTGAGCAATAAATGTTTCAATACATTTGTGAAAGAACAATAAGTATTATTTTATACGTTCGGATTCACTTTAAACTGTAAAATATATTTAAAAGGATTGATTTCATCAACATACTATTTAAAATAAGACTAGAATCGTTAGACATGTTATGTTATGTGTTTGAATTAACTTCTTATCTACCAGTCCTACATATTATCTACTTAGGCAGATTAAGGAACTGGTGACTCTTTATGTATATGAATTATATAAATTTAGGTTTCCCAATAAAATTCCATTAGCTGCTAAACATAATAAAACAAAATGTACTTCGGCCAATTTATCGGAAAGATATATACCCTAAACCCGGAATCTATAATGTATCGAAAATGTATTAAAAACGAATTTCTTAAACTCGCCTTAACGCTATATCAAATTTATTGTTTTCTATTGCTTTCGTAAAATATTTCTACACAAAAACAAACAATTTTCAATTCCTTTGGGCAATTTTCTACCATCTTAAAAGAACTTTAACCGATGTAGTTTCCTGCATTGTCTTGATAATACGACTTGATAAAACTTCATCCAATAAAGAAAGGAATAGATACCTATAAAATCTGGAGTCACGCAAAAATTTCGGACTGGTATCGAAATTTATTATCAAATAGCACTAAGATTTGACTTCCGACAACGTTGCTCTTCGAAGCGGATGCTGCCTTTAAAATATATACGCTGGAAAAACAGTTGAAACGTAGATTTTTATTCTCTTCGAAAAATTGCTGTTATTTATTGTTATAGTGGATTTCACAATAACTCAGAGAGTCGATTTTTCGACGGCCCATGAATAAATAGAATAATCTAATTATTCATATAATTAAAGACATTCATAATCCGATGGAACAAAACCTTCTAACTACGATATAGATCAGAAGTTAAATTACAACTAGTAAATATTATATTAAAAGTGATAAGTGTAATATGATCGTTGAGTAAGGAAGGTGTAGTCGGTTATTCAGTACGAGAGATAATAAAAAAGGAGTATGCTTAAAACCGCACGACAGAAGTAAAAACTTCAGCAGAGCAATATTGAAAACTATAATAAATTAAAAAAAACATGTCTTGTGACCGACGGGAATCGAACCCGGGCTGTGCGAATGACAAGCAGAAGGTGTGACCAGAGCACCACCAGATGTGTCGTAAGCAATTCACTGGACCGTATAGACATGGGTAATTCTGATTCATTCGGCATGAATTACTGTTTAATTAACTTAAAGCACTTAAACTGAACTTGACTCTATCTACATAAGATCGAGCATAAGATTCTTGATGCATACCATCATTTACCGAATTTTTACTCCTTTGCTATACCGTTTAGGATTCGTGAATATGCGTATACTCTGTTCTATCTCATTCTCTTGCAGGCTACATGCTATAGATCTATACCTTTTTATTAAAAATAACATTTAATTTTCCCGCCTTAAAATGTGTGACCGGAACTGTGTTCTATCTCATTCTCACGCAGGCTACATGCAGATATATATCTTTCAATTAGTGTCGCTTTTTCAGTTTCATCGAGTCTCAAATCACTCCCGTTTTCAGAGCAAGATCGGTCTTGTTCTTAGCCGGCCAACGGCGCTAAAGAAGTTTTCACTTCAGTAAAACAGTCATGTATTATTGTAAGTTCAATAATTTGAACTCAATAAAATAAAAAGTTATTCGATCTTAAAGCAATATAACGTTATTCTATTTTTATTGCAAAGCGAGGTAAATGTCAAAAAATATAGGATATATCCCTTCTTAACTGAAATGGGTCAGTACTAGTTTAAAAAAAATGGGTTGGTTGTAAACCACACACCAGAACTGAAACTTCATCTGCACCACGCAGAAATGAAGAATAACTTACAGACGTACGCAGGGTACCACATGTTTTTTGTTAAATAATAAAATAATGTTCTATTTTACGCAAATTCCCTGTCATGAATGGTAGAACATACTACACATTAAATATCGGCCCTTTTAGCGATCGATTCTTGTCAGAGAAAGATAGGCTATCGAATGACAGTAACTTTGAATTTAACCGCAGGTTTAAAAGTTCCGGTTAATTTTATCAGCGGGTTAAATTCGAAGTTAGTGTCATTCCATAGTTTATGAAAACCTAAGATAGGAATGTGCAAACCGGTTTCTTTGATCTCGTTCAGTTTAGATTTTAGAGCCTGTCAATGTGTCAAAATGCCCGACTTTCAACTGACAATATTTCATAAACAGCTAACGATAGGTATAGGATATTATACACGAAATGTGTTTAGATTTCTCCAGAGAGTCCAAAAATGTAGTAATATACTGGGTATCCCATTTAAGAAATATAAAGTAGGCTTATTATGTCAGAAAATTGTTAGTCTTTTGTTTTATATGTAACTTAGAAAAAAACTTGGCCACCAGCCCAATATTTTGTTTTTTTGTTTACCTTGATATCTTTACAAACTAGTCACAGCGAATCAAAATGTTATCAAGATAAATTGAGCGTATGGCACAAGTAGAACTATAAGTCGACCTCCATCACCCCAACCGAAAAGACATAAGGGTATTAGCCGATCTCCTCAACCAAGTACAAGTAGAACTAGAAGCCGATTTCCAACACCCCAACCGAACAGACATAGGGTACCAGCTGTTTTCCATCACCCGAACCAAACACCAACATAGCCAATCAGTCTTCACCGCCCCAATCAGGAAATAATATGTTTGACAATATTGTATGGACCGATCCCATGGGAAACTAAAATATATTTCAGTTTATTGGATCCAGTGGAATAAATCTTGCCATTAGTCGAATTATGGCGTTGGCAGACCCAATAGATTAATTTCTTATGTTCCTGACTTCTCAAGTTTTAGGTCCAATGGTGAATGAGACAAATCTCTATGCAAATTTGTCTGACATGTCACACACATTTTAGAGAAAAGTGACACTGGTCCCAATTCACGTTTAGATGACTGGACACCCACGGATCGTCAGGAAATGACCAAGTTCGTTGGCTTACTAGGATGGATATGGGTGGTGAAAGTGCCCAAAGTAGCTGATTATTGGCGTCGAACCGAGTTATATGCATTACCACTTCCAAAAACACTATGTCGCAAAATAGATTTCAATTGTTGCTCAGGTTCTGGCCCTTTGCAAATAATGATGAGGCCCAACAACACAATCGTGCACATAAAATAGAGAATATTATTCAGATGTTTATAAACAGTTTCCAAAGCACATACACACCAGCGAAAGAAATATGTATAGATGAAACAATTATACCTTGGAGGGGGAGGTTAAGTTTCTGGCTATATATTGCTTCCAAAAGACATCGTTATGGGATCAAAATTTACAATTTGTCTACCGAGAAGGACTACACATGGAACTTATCAGTTTATGTTGGCAACGATAGAACAGAAGACGCTGACGTATCAGCTTAGAGCGTGGTGAAGAAAATTATTCAAGATCTTCTAGATAATGGTAGAACATTGTAAATTGACAACTTTTATCAAGTGTGCCTTTGGCTTGTAAACTGCTCTTTCATAACAGACACGTTTTAGACACTCTCCGCAAAAATAGAAAAGATATCCCCGAGAAATAAAATCTACATGATTACGAAAAGGTGAAAATTGCCCTAAAGAATCACCATACTAAAATGGAAGGATAAAAGAGACCTGATGACGCTGACAGCCATCTTGGCAGAGACACCCGTGGTGTTACGTTAAATATTGGAAGAGAAGCTGTGAAATCTGCATGCGTTGTAGTGTACGATGCCGGAAAATCATCAGATCATGCAAGTGACCATCCTATAACACTTCTCTATGTAGGTCGATAAAATAATATAGAAAAGTAATGATAGACATTTTATGGGGAACCAGCCTTGTAAATGCTCACTTTCTCTGCTGCGAAAATTCGGTATATTCTACAAAATTGACAATAACGCAGTTTAGGGAGAGTGGTATACAATCTCTTCTCAAATCTGATCAATATTATAAAACATTTCGGAAGCATGGCAAGATGGTAGATAGCAAAAAAGGCACCTTAAAGCACAGGTAAAAACCGTCTGCGTTCAGTGTGAGGGCAATCCGTTTCTTTGCAAAGAGTGTTTCAATCATCGCCATTCATTTTTAAATTCAGTGTTTTGTAGCTTTCGTTTTTATATTTGTATTGATATAAGCACTTTTCTTTTTATAAATAAATACATTAGGTATCTACTTCAAGGTTCTATGTATTTTATCTTATACCCATATTGATCCCCAAAACACCCCCAAAACTTTAAGTTGCTCTTTATAGTGTCATGCCATAGAAACCCAAAGCTAATATATTTCTTATGGGCGGTGTATTTAAATGAATACATCGCTGTTTAGAAGCAATAATAGTCGGTGTATCATTTAGGATACACCCTGCATGTGGTAAGCACTACTCGGTGTAGCCTAAATGATACATACGGCAGCTAACGAGTTAAGGACCATCATTTTAACTACATTAAACATTTCTCGATATATATGAGAGGAGCGTTTAAAGTAAATCCGGTTTAATTATGAAGAAAAAACGGTACCCCACTGCTTTTCCCCTAATGCAGCAAATAGCGTTTTTATTTTCATTATATTTGAATTTATTATTTGTCTTTATTGCTAATTTAAGTTTTTCTTGTACATTTTTATCATAACTTTCCTCAATTATAGCGCCATTTTTTGTTTGCTTTATGCTTTTAAAGTCCTTTCCTATACGTCTTTAATATCTACTTGCTGGTTAAATGTTTTCATTGCTTCTTTTGGGTCATTCGTATTGTCAACCTTAATTACCTATTCATGTTTTTTCGTGTTTTTGGAGTTTCCCATTCTTCTTCTGCTGGTGTATATGATTTCTGTCTGGTCAAATTATTTGCAGCTCATGCATGTTTTGTAAGTGTTTCGATCTTTTTTTTAATTATTTTCTTCCGTATTTCCATTAATGTCTCAGAATTTATATTTGCTGCTTTAAAATTAGACTTTCCTTTTCTCTTTTTCCAGGTGTGAACAGTTCAATAATTTCCGTTTGGGCATCTTTTATGGATTCATAGTCATTACTATAAATACTTATGTTTTATCTACACCTTTATTTTGATCCATAGTACTATTAATCCCATCTAAATTTGTAAACAACATGGAAATCATCTCTTTTGTTAGGATTTCTGTTTGCATAGTCCAATTATCATGTTCTATATCTGAATCCCCGCGTTGGCATAAAATTTTTTTTTTGTCCCGGATTTGACTCGAAATTTATCACGTACAAGAAATATTGTATAGAGCAGAAATTACACTAGAAATTCCCAAAAACCTCCTACTTTTCAGCAAGTTAAAGCCATAAAGATATCCAGTGACGACTAAATAATGGCTGAAACGTTAGGAATGTGAAGAAGATTTCAGGATGTTACAACTAATTACCTTCTAGAAGAAAAAATATTCAAACTTATATAAACTCCTGAAAAAATCATAACAGATCCATTATCAGAGAAACCAGATCTATATACAATGCAAGCCAATATATTTTGCATTTGTAGAGTACCGCAAAACTCTTGATAGTATTGAAATCTGAATCTTCCTATTGGCTATGGAGGCTGCTAAAATCTATTTTAGATCTTCCACAATCGTCAAAGATATCCTATATCAAAATCTCACTTTTGTTATAAATATTGATGAACAACTACTCAAGTGGTAGATAAGGTATAAAACAAAGAGATACTTTCTCACCAAAGTAGTTGACCTATGCAGTGGAGAACATGTTTAAAACGTTTTTTTATTTATAGTGATAGAATTATGCCGTATACCTGTTATAACCACTTGATACGACATAGTGTTGATAAGTATCGACATATAAGAACTAAGTGTTACGCTAACCGACCGAAAAAAAGTATCGAAACGGATGAAACTAAAAATTATTCTTAGTAAAAACAAAGTAAAGTTCTAACATAACCAACCCAACGATAAAAACATTTGTCTTGAATACACAATTAAAGCTAGAAATAAAAATCAAACAGTTCGAGTAAAAGTAGCGTGGCCTGCCAATGGTAAGCTCAATTTAATACTTGGTGGAGGTTTTCTGGCATCTAAACACGAGTTATTGGAAACTATGCTCTAATGAATAAATAATGAAGAAAAACTAAACGTTACACTGAGTCAATGGAGAGGACATTGCAGAACGTCTATCTGAGAGACAGATTTTGAAACAATGTAGTCTGAGAACAGACACATCATAAAATTGTGAGTCTCAAGTGGACATGGGTTGAACACATACTAAGGCGGAGTATAGACAAGTGAACAACGTCCCATGGAGAACACGGGACATTAAAAGAAGTATAGGAATACCACAGTGTCAAATAAAACATTCCTCGAACCGAAATTTCGGATATAAGAATACTGACGGAACTAGAACATTGTATTAAATAAAAGAAAATACTCACAGTCATTGTATATTACAAATTGTATAGCATACCTAACAGTGAATATTCGGAAAGTGTTGTGTTTTACTATGTAATAATCAGTCTTCTTCATTTCCTCTATGTCAATTTTCCTTAAATGATCGAATAAAAAATAATCAGAGACAAATAGTTTCCACTTCGTTTGTTCGATAAGAGATTAAGTTTTACCCAATTGCAACGAATGCGAGGCACGTTCGGTATAACGAAAGAATTACATTAATTTACTTTAAAATAACACATCCTGCAACAAGAAACTTCGGTTTAATTAAAAAGAAAAACTTTACCTCCTTCACGTGTTGTAGAACTTTTCCGGGTAATCTTCGCATGGAAACTCTAGCGTTAAAATGACCTGACACATAGGCGCGACGTTCTTCGCTTATATTAAGTAATTTTCCGGTGTATTATAAATGAGGCAGTTTCCACTTCTCACAACACAAACCACAAAAAGTGACAACAAATATATTTGTCACAACTTCGATCTGGGAAAGCTTCGTGCTATAGAAAGTATGTCATAAGTACGCTACTTGCATTCTTGGAAATGGAAATTGGGATGCTGAAGATGCTTTACGACCCAACAATGTCAACAGACCTTCATACATATAGAGTTACCATGAAGAAGATTGGACTTCTGCTTGCCATTCATACTCAGATGTTCTAGTTAGTAGTTTTGAAACATCGTACCAAAACAAAACTAGCTCAGAACAAGTAAAATTATGCCAATAGGGACAGTAGAAGCCATTTGATGTCAAGGCGTATTCCTATCCAGTGCCATAATCAATTTAAATATTTCTCTTACTGAAAACATTTATAAAAATTCGTCTTTAAGGTTTTATATACTTAGAAAAGATCTGCTTTTAAAAATACTAACGGAATATTTGTGTCACTCACGGAATAAACGTCTCACCGAATTATCTAATTCTCTTCATAAAAAAACCATGAGATGTCCTTTTAAATTTATATAACTTCGACTGGCAAGAAAGTGACTCGAGAGTTTTAAATGAAATAAGGATTTTGTAAGTGTAATGTAATTCTTTTGGTTGAAGGTCCCCCGCCGTTTTCGTGTCTCATCTTATTTTATTTACTTTCTTGCTTTGAAGCGTATACGGAATGAAAACATTACGATTCGCCACCAGGGAAATAATAATTACATTTACTTAAATATATGTTTGGAGATTTTTCAACTAATGGTAAATTCTGTTTGTGAAAAGCCGAATATAATTTACGCAGGAAAAACTACTTATTTGACTATTGTATTATGCGTATGTGGTAGCTTGAATCGAAGTACTAAGATTCAAACTTTAAATATCAATCAATTTAATCAAAGTTAGCTCATGTAATAGTACCTAAAACTGTTTTGACTTTAATGACCAGCTTTTCAACAGCGAACATCGTTTTAAAAGCGGCATAAACCCCCAAATCTTTTATCAACTCATAAATAGACAGTTAGATTTTTATTCACAATATCATAAAACGATGATTTCACAGGCAAATATATTCTTTTGCGTGTAAAAAAGGAGCACAGTACATTTAAAACATATTAACCACAAACATAAAAGAATTTTAAATTACGACAAACATGTCCAGCCATGACACATACATATACTTTCCGCATGGACTGAATGTCCCCAATTCAGTGTTATGTAAATAATAAAAGTAGCCAAGATATGACGTAGCCAATGTCCCTTGAGTTTTCAATAATAGTATATTATTTTATATGGAGGAAAAGTGATACTTTTCATGGCGCGCTTCGTGTTTAACAGCCGAACGGAGTGAGGCTGGTAATAGAGAGCAAGCCATGAAAAGTAACTTTTCCTCCAAATAAAATATGCTGTTTTTTCTTCAAATGTCGACAAATTAATGCAAAAACATCTCTTTTTAATAGTAATAATATCTATTTATTATTAAAGATAAATGGGTTCTCAAGGCGCCTTAGACCGGTGTCGGTGAATAAGGCACAGGTTGTTGCTATAGTAATGTAACATAAAGCTGTCAGTGGACACTGTCAACAATAATTATTTTTTTAAGATTGCTTCACCGATTGCGTTTTAATTCCGTATTGATAAGCAGTTATTGAGTAAGTTCGATTAAATAATAACCAATTTGTTCCTAAATCAGTGATTTTTAGAAATGCAGTCACAAATTGAGTGATAAATACAAATTGTAGTTTAATAAATCTTGAGTTGTTGACGCTTATTTTGTTGTCTATATTGCTATGACAACACTTTTACCTCCGCCGGCGGAAAAGTGAAAAGTAAAGCTCCGGCGCGCGGAGGAAAAACGAAACTTCACGGCCGCCTACACAGTCGAATAATGACGGATTTACTGACGTTTGAAGAAAAAAATATAACCCTTGACAGTTCTCCACTCATTTACTTTACATGAACACACCAAGTCAGTCCTGGATCCGCATTATAAGATCCTTTACACAAATAGTGCACTATATAAAAATCGGCCTTTCCCATTGGTCGATCCGCATGGCCCTCCGCTCGCTTCGCTCGCTACGGGGGCTCAAGGAAAGGAAACTAACCAGGTGCTAACCCAATCCAACCCAAGACATACCCAAAATCAAGAAAAAAAAGCTGTTTAGAAACATAATCTTTAAAAAAAATAAAAAAAGCAACGGGGTTCGAACCCGCGTTTTCCAGGTGAGACCCAACGATCTAAACCTTTACACCACGAGAACTCTTGATAGAAATCGAATGCATCACGCAGACATATCGTAATACGAGATGGATCGACCAATAGGAGAGGTTGATTTTTACATAGTGCACTATTTGTGTAACGGATCTTTAAATGCCCTGGATCCAGGACAAAGCCCACAGATCTAACACGATGATCGAAAGGGAAGTTGGGAGGAAAATCCACTTTTAAGGTAAAATTCAGAATCTGTGCCTAGTGATGTGTGACATTTATGATGTTGTCAGCGGTGTTAATGGGCGAAATTTGAGAAAACTGGTAGTGTCATTGGCAAAAAGATTTTTTTTCATTTCATTACTGAAAACATGATCGGTTATAAAGTCACAGCTCAGAGCCCTGACAGTATAATGAAGAGTAAAGAGACCCTCATCAGTATGACTATATGTGACAAGCTGTTTATGGCTTAAGGATTGAGAATAAGTCACTAATGGATATCGTCAGACACATGATGCACATACAAATATTCTACATAAAACTTGTTTGAATTGGTACTTGTAAATAAATTATCGAGGAAGCCATTGCGTCTGGCGAAGAATCTTACAGTACTATATACGCCAAAAAGACAGTACCAGAATGAGAACATCAAACTGATTCTGGTTTTCACCCATGAAATGAGTATTAAAACTACAACAATCCTGTAAAATTTAAGAACTTGATACGATTGATTTGATTTATTGACAAATAAATAATAAATACATACAGTACAGCTTCCTAAACTACGTAGTAGCTTGTCGAACGCTTTTAATATCTTTACAGAAATTTATCCTAAGGAAGTAGTAACAAACATATGCAAAATTAGATACACAATTTGATACAAATACATGCAAAAATTAGACCTTTGAAGTTGGAGAGCTAAGTTCAATTTGTCATATGTGACAGATGACCGGTTTAATACACTGAGATAAATGTAATGAAAAGAATTTGATACAAATACATGCAAAAATTAGACCTTTGAAGTTGGAGAGCTAAGTTCAATTTGTCATATGTGACAGATGACTGGTTTAATACACTGAGAGAAATATAATGAAGGGGAAAAAATGCTATACACCGATAAAACTAGTAATTAATTACATGTTTATTATTTACTTTATTAGAAATGTATTATGAATAGTAGTTATCTTTTAGGATTTAACGGTTTCACTCAGTTTACTGATTTGTCGCGTTCTAACCTTTTTGCAGTGAATACTTCTTTTGTTTCATCAGAGTGATTTTTCAAGGTCTCATCACGACATGGTTTATGTTTTCATCTCGAGTTACGCAATTTTCGTATCGTCGATTGGACGACTAACCCAAACTAACCAAATCTATTAAAATTGATTATAACCTATCGGGAAAGCTTTAAATAACTAAAATAAGTTGAGAATAAGTGAAACTAACCGAAAGTTGAATCGACCACTAACCCAAACTAACCAAATCTATTAAAATTGATTATAACGTATCGGAACCGCTTTAAATGACTAAAGTAAGTTGAGAATAAGTGAAACTAACCGAAAGTTGAATCGACGACTAACCCAAACTAATCAAATCTATTTAAATTGATTATAACGTATCGGAACCGGTTCAAATTACTAAAATAAGTTGAGACTAAGTGAAACTAACCGAAAGCTGATTGGACGACTAACCCAAACTAACTAAATGTATTAAAATTGATTATAACGTATCAGAACCTGTTCCAATGATTAAAATAAGTTGAGACTAAGTGAAACTAACCGAAAGTTGAATCTACGACTAACCCAAACTAACCAAATGTATTAAAATTGATTATAACGTACCGGAACCGCTTTAAATGACTAAAATAAGTTGAGAATAAGTGAAACTGATCGAAAGTTGAATCGACGACTAACCCTAACTAACCAAATCTATTTAAATTCATTCAAACGTATCGGAACCGGTTCAAATGACTAAAATAAGTTTAGACTAAGTGAAGCTAACCGAAAGTTGATTGGACGACTAACCCAAACTAACCAAATCTATTAAAATTGATTATAACGTATCGGAACCGCTTCAAATGACTAAAATAATTTGAGAATAAGTGACTTACTAAAAAAAAATTGATTATAAGGTATTGGAACCGGTTCAAATGACTAAAATAAGTTGAGACAGTGAAACTAACCGAAAGTTGGTTGGGCGACTTAACCCAAACTAACCAAATCTAATCTTCGAAGATAAACACAGTTCACAATAGTATATTACCTACATGACGAGAATGAAGTAGCTTATTGCAAACAGATTACTGCACGAGCGACCGCAGCGAGCGTGAGCTGTAATCGAACGAGTTTGTAATAAGCAAATTTCCATTCAAGTAGTGTACTATACTTTTTCTAAGACTATTTTTAAAATGCCAGTAATACTAATAATTATACCGATTTGAACATCAACTCTTTAATGTTGCTGTCACCGAACACCGATGCCGAGAAGTCTCGCGATTTGAGCGGTTTAAAACCTAATTTGATTGGCACACTATGCATTATAACGTACGACTCTGCGTTAATATTCTTTACGCATACTTATGTGTAAGATTTTTGACTTATTAAGTAACCTGTACGTAAGAAAGTGTTTACTATAAGAGTAAAAAAAAAAATTTTACAAAAAAATTATGTGCCTCACCTTTATAAGCACACAACTGAAGTGCAACTTCTGAAAGAGATATTGGGAATTGAGTTTTTATCTCCTTATAAGTTTTTTTTTCTCAACTTTTGCCCCTGGTTTCGACACTTTTCATATTATTTCTTTTAATTTTTTTTTCATCTTTTTTTCGCCGAAAACCGCGTTTCTCCTTTTTTTTCTTATGTTTTT